>JAAAKO020024198.1:0-30695 GCA_010015015.2 Bolitophila cinerea
TAAAAATTATATATGTATTATTGTTACAAGATCGCAATATAAACAACAACAAAAACACGCTGAAAGAACATTACAAAAACACATACATGCACTCTGTACGCACAATATTGTTTTGTACATATTTATTAGTATATGATGGTGTATGTGTGTCTGTGAGAAAGATTGTAAATGTGTGTATCCAATCTATTCAATAGATTTCTGATATAGTTCATCAGTGCGAGTGCGTTGTTGTTGCAATCATTGTTTCGATCACATTTTATGCGTCTTGTACACACAAACGCATTACAAACACAAAGCAACCACAAGTACACAACACACACTTATAGTCTAAAAAAGCAAGAGATTGTTTATTAGAAGTCTTTATGTGTGTGTGTGTGTGTGTGTGTGTGTGTGTGTGTGTGTGTGTTTGTTTGTTTGTATGCGCGCAACTATGCGAACTGCGCGCGAGCGACGCGACATTGACACAGATTTTGGCTCCGTTGAAAATGTGTCATTATTTTCAGTATATAAATGCGCTTGCTCGATTTAAACTTAATTATATGTATATTACAATTTATTATTTGGTGTCTGCGCGAATGTGTGTGATTTTCAATTTATATTTTGAAAATAAGCTAAATTTGAAAAATATATAATAAAATCTTTTTTTTATTTCAGCACACGGGAAATCAAACCCAATCAAACAGACATCGGACGCAAAGTGAAAGTGAAAAACCCAACCACACGTATTCCCAACATTCCTAATAATAATTCATTAAACAAACGTGATTCTTCTGCTTCTTTTGTTAATTCATCGTCAACTAGTTTAAATAATAACATAAATAATAATCATAACAGTGTAACGGCACCGACCGTTAAAAGTTCGGTAAATAATGCAATACACCACCAGCAACAGCATCAACAAGCTCCTCAAGCACCACAACAGCTACAACCACCACCAATTCATCATCATCAGCAGCAGCAGCAGCAACAACAACAACAACAGCAGCAGCATGGTCTGACGACGTCGTCCATTGTGACAACGCCACCGTTACCCACACCAGCGCCAATAACAAACAGTAATTCAAGTGTCAATAGTCATACCACAAATGGATCGTCGTCTGTGCCTAGTAGAGTTGCTAATAATCGTAATCAGGGTAGCGGGACCCGGGGGAACCCCGACATCATGAAGAGACCTATCAAGTAAGTACAAATTCACAATATATAGATTTTTATATATTTTTCATATATTGTGCATACACTGTAATGAATCTATCAAAATTAGGTTAACACTATATTTATTTTTATTCGTGATCTTTTGAACATAATTTATCTATTTTTAGCATCACAGAAATTTCCTCAAAGGATCAAAAAAATCGTGAAGCATTAACATATAACAATAACAAGAGAGTAATATTGCTATTTTAAAACCAATGCATACCTGTAAAAAAAGTTTTTAAGTCAAATATTTTCGTGTGTTTTTTTGCAAATTTTCATTATATTTATTCCCATATATTTTTAATATATGATAGTTTCGGACCATGCAACAACCGAAAGGTTTTTTTCTGTATTGTCCAATACATTACCACCTTAGCGTTGTTAAATAGAAACTTTTGAAGTTTTTAAATAACACTTAAAATTGGATAGTTACTCTTGTTTGTCGCTTTTTGTCTAAAACAGGTTATACGTTTCGATTCCACACAAATAATTCGGTAGTTTGAATAAGGAATGTATAATAAAAACATATTAGATTATCTAGAAAAAGTAATGTGCTTGACTGCTCAAGCAAGAGAAATAGTCTATGAAATAATATAATAATAATAATAAAAAATAAAATATTTGGATTTTTTTGTAATTATACCAAAAAAAAACACATTTTGTTTGTATATATCGCCTATGTAGTGTGAAAACTCTGCAACTTAAATTAGATAATGAGTTTTCGCAAAACATAATGTAAGATAATGATTTTTCGCACTACATAAGATATATATTTTAATAAAAATTAAAATAACAAAAATTAGATAGTAACAAATAAATCAGAAAAAAAATCAGTGAAAATATAAATTCAGTAATAATAAATATTATTAAAATTCATAAAATCAAATAAAATAAAAAAATCCAGTTAAAAACTGTTGGTTTTGGTAATAATTCAGCCCGCGGGCTTTTGAGGAAAAAATCAACCGACCCATACCAGCAACATATTTAACTCAACCCGACCCCACCCAAAAATTTATATTTTGTCGAACTGCATACAAATAGTTTACAGAGTTTACGAAAAAATGTGACCCATATACATATGCTGGTCGCCTTTTCACTGGGCTACCTTAAAGACCTTTGCCAGGATGTTTTCTTAACACAGGAGATCTGTACAAATAAATAATATAAATATAAATATTATTTTCAAAAAAATAGTGATTTCATTTTTCCATGAGAACAGCAAAATAATCAAAGAAGAGCACATTGCCACGCGCAATTTCCATAAGCACATGAGTCAATTTTGGCTCGTGCTCATAAATGTTATAGCGTACACAATATTTCTCCAAAAGAGAAATAAAATGCTTAGTAAACATACCGTCTAACCTAAGCTTTATAATTTTTTAAAATATGTTCAATTTTATAAAAAAAAGTATAATAAATTGACATTTGATGGATTGTAAAATTAAAAGAATTTTACCTTACTTTTGACAGTTACTTTATATATGTACATACAATTGTAGATTTTACACATCGTTATCATGATCACGCAAATATTACAACAAAACGCTCCACTACCTAGAATCTGTGCGCTCGGTGTATATGTGTTTGTATAACATATATTATAGTTAATGTGACGTCAGAGCATATAATGCACAATGCACATATATGTATAAATTATTAGAAATGCGGACACGGATTTCTTGATGCAGGCCAAATGAGCCAATCATCTAAGATGTGAGTGTTTGTGTGTCTGTGCGGCTGTGCATGCGCGCGACTTATTTGCTATTCATGTCCGGATAGCGGTCGATCGCATAGCAACGTAGTGCAGCTCGGTGTGGTGCAACGTGACGCTTGCGTATCTTTGCATTTATGTCTTATGTATGACGTACAATCCCGATTCGAGATTATGCTACAAATGGCATCAAAACACTCGTATTTTAGTTATATGATAATACCCATATGTACGGGTTCACGTAGTGATCAAGAAAATACCTAGAATTTGTAAAATCTCCCACATTTATACACAGTACATATTCACACAGAACACATATCCATGTGCTAACTGCCACATTCGTGCGGTGTCTTGGCAGGATACCAACAATGTTGGACTACGAAAACATATATATATATACATATATTTTGAGTTTATTTGTCCGCACGCGCTCTTACACAGACAGATACAGAGATACACGATCACAAGTTCAAATCTGCGGTTTGGGTTGACGCGAACGACCGACAGACGATGACGAAAATACGGCCATGTGCTCGCTAGGCGATAGCTGAAAGATAAAATTTGTATGATAAGCGTTCATTTTTCTGGTAATAAAAGTTGATTCAGGTGGATGTTGATTAGATAATGGATAATTGATTTGCTTTGCAATTGCTTACGCTTGTATGCTAGACGAATACTCGTACGGATCTATTTCAATTAAAATAAATGTAAACTATTTATTAATTTTTCACATGAAAGTACTCTAGCTTGTCACCGGAAACTAGTCTATGCATCAAATTTCAGCTTGACGGGAAGTAGGTTTATTAGTCCTTCAGATATTGTTTTTTTACTAAAAAATATATTACGAATGAATTGAGTTTTGAATTTTTAATTAATAAATTTTACCTAAAATAAAATTTGACTATTGTTAGGTATTTTTAATAAGAAAATATGATTTTAAATTTAACCTAAATAGCCAAAATAAATACTCTGTTGAAATAAAAAAAACTGTATTTGGCAATGCAAATCTTTTACTGAGTATACTGCCAGGCTTTTTATTTAATATACATCTTTTTTGGGGGGTTCAGGTATTTAAAAAAATAAAAAATTAATTAAATCCTAAATAGTATTTCAAATAACTTAAATCATTTTATCATGAGCTGTTGCACAGTTAAAAAGGTGACAAGCTGAATATTGAGCTATTACATCTCAGCCAATTTCTTTAGATTTAGCGTTAGTTATTTTCGATAATTTCTTAGCTCTTCATTTATTATGGAATGAATCATTTAAAAAATATATAATATATCAAATTGATTGATATATTTTTTATTGTTTTTTATTAGGTCTGGAATTTAAAAATACCATCTAAAAATTTTAATTATTTTATTTTTGATGTCAACGTTTTTGGGTTAAATAATGAAAAAGAAGTATCTTATCATAGTTTACCTATAAATAATATCAATCTTTTATTTTAATTTTACAAAAAAGGAAACGTCTTTTAAACATAATACTCCGATTTTCAGAGAGCGGCTGATACATATGTTGGCCCTTAGACCGTACAAAAAACCAGAACTGTTCACCAGGCTCAACAATGGTAAGATAATATCAAACATATTTCCGAATGCATTCATTAACTTACCGCTATGCTCCTCGCAGAGGGCGTTCGAGAACGCGAGCGATCTTTGATTCTACCACTGCTAAAGTCAATATCATGTATTCGAGACAATTCGTACCACTTAAACCGTCACATATGGAACGATGTTCACGAAGACTGGCCATTCTTTTCCGAACAGGATCGACAGGTCTTGAAGAGGTAATATGCGAACATATACGCTGCTTTTTAAACCGTATTTTAATTACTCATTTTTTTACAGGAAAAAACCTCAAAATCTGACGCCACCGTTGAGTTCCGACGGCGGATCGTCCACGTCGGGCCAGAGTCCAACGAGCACACACAACGGAAGTCCACCACCGGCCGTCAAACGGCCTTCAATGAATAATGATAAATATTCGGACGGCGGCCCGGCAGGCAAAAAGCAAAGAATTAGTCACTTCAAGAAAGATGACCACTCTAGGTTAGACATAATAAATACTTCGCCTTTAAGCGATGATAATTTGAAGTCCTTAAATCACAGGCGGAGTGTTGGTGACTCACGTGAGTCGTCGAACCTGAATCCGCGCTCCAGGGAACACGAAGATATGTCGATGCGTTCTTCCAATTATTATGGGTACGTGTTTTTCTAGTGTTTCTCTCACTCTCGCTCTTTCTCTCTTCAACCTACCTGAGGAAAATACTCATAATCTGTTTTTTGGTTTATTTTTAGTTCCAATGTCACTCCTAATGCTCACGAATCTGAGGACAGCGGCTTAAGTTTAAATTTTACGGTATTGAACTCGGATGCCGCCAGAAGGATATCAACGCAGTCCGTGACGGCTGACAATCAGGACCACGACAGGGGAACCACATTTGAGGAGCAGACGCGCGTGCTGCGGCATAGCTCTGCGTACGAAAGGACATACGATTTCAGGTTAGTGCAACACATTTTAGGGATAGAAAACGTAATACTTACTAATTTTATTGTTTGTTTGTATGCAAATTGCAGTAGCTACACGAATATTACGTCTGTTGAACAGCGTCGTTTGTACAAGTCTGAATTTGATAGTGATTTTGCGGAGTACCGACGCCTGCACACGGACACCGAGCGAGTCTCGAGACGGTTCACGCAGCTGGAGGAAAAACTGCGAAGCGAAGCGCATAACGATCAAAGATATAAGGTAATTCATTGCAACTAATGCAATACAATGAGATTGGGATTGAGATTTGTAAAACATTACACACGAATGAATGTGTGTGTTTGCAGGAAATTCAAAGGCAAATTCTTACCGAATTCAAGGACACAATGCAGGACTCTCGTCACCAAGAAGACATGAAAAGGTAGGTTCAATTATTTCAATTATGAAAAAAAAAACAAAAAAGTTATCTATGCTAATTTGCTACCACCACCGGCTGTCTGATTCTAGATTCCAATACTTGCATCAGAAACTCTCTCACATAAAGCTGCTGGTCACAACGTTCGATTCGTCACTTATATCTAATGGTGTGGTTTTGATGCCGCAGGCGAATTACTGACGATTAGTGATGATCATTAGTAGGCAAACCCGAAAATATTACTAACTTGTCTGGCAACGATGATCACCTCTTCCCCGCAATGTACTACCGAGACACTCTTACACACACAACTACAGACATATACTGGCAACCAGATCTTAATATTGTATGTACGGAAATATTACTCGACACACACACAAAATTCAAACAACAACTTAAAACAGAAACACACATTTGCGTTAATAATGGAATATGGTAAATGCAATTAATCTTAAACCAGTTGTATGTGTTTGTAAACGAAACAAACACACACACACAAACAAACACTATTTTTGATAATATGTGTATAAATAATTTATTATTATTGTAAAACATTTGAAATTTCAAGTGGACTTTGAGGTGGCTGCGCCAAAATTGTGGAAGCCGAAAGACTTTTTTGCGTGTTAGAAAATCTAGCCAACCAATATTTTTTCTTGGTGGGGTTTTTCTTCGATTTATGCTCCCAATAATTTGCTCAAGAATTATATTAAATGTCACATAATACTTACACACCACACAACTACAAAATACACATAAAAGACCCATTCATTTTTTTGAGCAAAATGTGTCAACAGTAACATATATTATATGTCCAAATATATTTGAATTTAATAAATATCTATCTGTATATATACACAAACAAACACAACACACACACAATACACATTCACACACACACACACACAGATAGACATTTAGTCAGTAGTCCCCGCTGCGCGCTGACGAATAAAATCGAAAACGTGACATGCTAGTAGAAAATCACGTTTTTCAGTTTATAGCAAATGCCACAACATCCTTACCAAACTCAAGCAAGTAAAACAATCGTGTGAAGAGCAATTTTTTAATATATAAATACCCTATATATAAAATTAGTTAAACAACAACAAAACCATTGAGATTTCAGTCGGTGTGTGTTTGTGCCACAAATCGATAACACAACAAAATTCTAAAATCATCAAAAAATCTAGCTTAAGGATACAAAAAACAAACAAGCATACAAAAAAACTGCAATCTATTTATATAAAATAAAAACTAAAAAGAAATAATTATAGAAATAATGCTGAAGAAAAGACGTCATGTTTATGGAGAAAAAGTGGTGTGTGGGGCAACATCTCTCTGTGTAAGGCATTATTATAATGGGGTTTGGGTTGGGCGACCGAATGACCTCAATTATAAATCTGGAAAGCTATCGAGAAGTTTAATGAGTTATCTACAGAGAAAAAACTTTTCGGACGGAATCATATTTTTAGCTAAATTTTGTTATTATTAGTATTTTTATATATATGTCAATTTTTGTTTTCTTATCAATTTATGATTTAAAAAAAGTTGTTACAACATTTTATGTTATTTATAGATTTTTAATTAGTAGATAATGAAAATTTGGATTTTTAAAATAAATAAATATTTTACTTTCAAGATACAGTCAATAAATAATACATTTGTGGGAAACCAATTTGTTGCAATCAAGTGTATTATGTGTTATTATGTTATCTACATCTAAATTTACCATATTTGGATAAGATAGTGGAATTTAAAACTAAACTTTGCCAATAAGAAAAAAATATACATGTAACAATTGCGTTTCTGTCTTTGATATCGTTTAGTAATTGTAGTTAAACCTACTCCAAAGGAATATTTAAAAAAAAATGAATACTCAAAATCTCAAGCCAATAATTTAATGATTGTTTTCGAATGAATTTTTGATATAAAATTATATTAAGATTTATTTCTTTAATTTATTGTTGCTCAAGATTTGAAGCAAAATAATGGGATTTTGATGGTCTACCACTTGCCTATTCGCTTAAGAATTGGTGATATGAATTTTATTTTAGACTCTCCACAAGAATTAAATAGTCAAACTAAAATTCCATAATAATATTTTGCAAGTATTACACTACTGTCCACTCTCGTAATAACAAATAATGTTTCTAAAGCCGAGGAACCCATAGAACTTTTCAAAAGAGACTATTGAGGTGAGATTCAGTCATGATTGTATTCACGATGGAGACGAGTTTTTTATATTATGGCGAGATTCATTAGTCGATTTTCTGATAATGAAAATATTTAAGATCGAGGCGAGATTCATAAGCTGGCATAGTCAATCTATATTTATTATTGTTTATAATTTAGAATTTGTAATTTATTTTTGTATTTATTTATTTAATTTTTCATTTTTTCTCAGTGTTAGTTTTTTCTTTTATCTTTTTTTATTTTGATTTAATTATATCAGGTTATCCCACATACATTAACACTTAAAAGGCCTTACACAGATGCGTTCTCCACCACCGGTATTAACCGTTTGAAATTCGTCCAGTTTTAAGTTTTTGTGTTGTTTATAATTTGATTTGTGTTTGCACACACAGCCATCCGAAATAAAATAATACACATCTATTGTATTATTTTTTGTGTCGTTTTACGGCTCAACATTGTTAGCCCAATATTCCCATGGACTACTTAGCACGACATTTGTCCAATACGGGTTTCGTAGTTTGCCACCGGTGGAATAGGGTGTGTTTTTCCTTCCTCATGAAAATGCCATCCATGCCAAAAAAATAAAACAGAAAAGTGTTATTAATGTGTTGCTACCACCCACCAAAAACATGTAAACACCTCCGCGAGCAAGTCCAGTTACCATCCATACATTTATTAGAAAACAAATCGGCCAAATACAATGCGCACACTTTCGCGCGTAGCATAATTAAAAGAAACGAGTAGTATTTCGTCCATTTGCACGCATCCATGATTTATCTTTTTTGTTTCGTCAATTTCTTGTTGTCGTCGTGTGACATTTCGCACAAAATACAAAACACTACACTAGTATAAAAATCAAATGTATATAGTTAAAAGAATTACATGTAATTTTTACGCGCTTTTAAATGGCACGAACGCAGGTTTTGCTGGCATAAAAGCGTTTATCGTTAATTGCATACAAGTAGTTTAAATTTATTTTGATTAATTTTAAGTAGCGAAAAATGTGTGTGTTAAAGAAGAGAAAACAAAAGCTTGCAATATGATTGTATATTAAGAACATTTTAGCAGGGGGTGCCGAGGCCGAGAAAGCAATGCCATTATATATTACATTGTAACAATCAAAAAGAAACAGACTTGTTACTTTTTAAACTGTCGTTTCGTGTGTCGCAAAAGCGCCGTCAGCTCGCAATGGATTTTTCTTTGTCGTTTTCCAAAAAAAAATTCCATCGGCTAGCAAAACAAACAAAAATATGAAAGACTGAAGTGCTCCAATTTGTTTCGTTGTTTTCGTTGTTTATTTTAAATATTATCTTTATAAGAAAGGTATTCTGTAGTTTTTGTGCTTCCCATATAAAATTGATATAATATATTTTTTAATTTGTGAACGCTAGTATATCTATCTCTGCTTTATTATGACTCTGAAATAAAACATCAAAAACTATCAAGCAAAAATATCTAAAAAAAAACATTTGTACATATTTAATTGAAAATATCAAATACACGCACACTCGTAAATGCAACGGGAAAACGTGTTAGTGTGCACAAAAAATCATTATATTATTTAGCTCTAATCTAAAAAAAATCATGGAATCTATACCACAATATACAGAGACACACAAATCATAAGAATAACACGAAATTCACACGAAATACATATTCAAGAAAGGTTAAGAAAAAACAAAATCATAACAAAAATATCGCTAATCAGAATGTTAATGGTGCCCGATGAGACATTTAATCAAAATTGTTTCGGTAAATCATATTATAATGAACATGGTGCAGCAAATGCAGAGCACATATCATTTTTATTTGATTTATTCTTTTTTCTCGGGCGTAGCCGTTTTATATTTTTGTGATACAGAAAACTCAAAATTTATATTGTATTTGTTTTTTTATCGATTAAATTAAAGATATGTATTTAAAAAATATTAGAAACACTAAAAATAGCAAAAATTTTGAATTTTGTTGATCACTTATAGCAACAATAAATAACAACTACCTATGATTTTTTTATAAATCGGACAGTTTCGTATCATAAGGGAAATGAATCATAAAGATACCTTTAAATCGTGATAAATCATTAACAAATTAAATTATTAAATCGCTCATGAATCTTGATGAATACCTCAATATTCATGAAGAATCAGTTATGAATCACGTTGAATCACATTGGAATCACGAATATTCACTCAGATAATACGAGTAATTACTAATGAAACATTAAAGGCTCATGTACCTAGTAAAAATGTGCGTGAAACAAAAAAAAACATTCAAAATCAGCAAAAAAACACAATGTATTCAACACCCAGAAAAAACTCAAATTTTTACAATTAAATATACATATATAAATAATTATAAAAAAACAACACATAAATGACAAACAAAAATCAACAAACATTTAAAAAAAACAAGTAGTTGCGCTATTCAAAACTATTCAACCTGCTTAACTTTGTATGACAATTAAAAACAAAACAAAAAACAATATTATATAGGATATCTTATTATACACAAAAAATATGCAATATTAACCTAGACGATATATAAGCTAAGGACATAACAGACATATACAGATGCACACGCAAATGTGTGTTACGGACCAGATGCAAAATACTTGTATACAAACACACACACACACATACACAATGAATGGTTATTTTGTTATTTATTTTTAGTATTTTTATTTTTTTAGAATGTTTGCCTTCCATTGGTTTTGTTTTAAAACTCAGCATTTCTTACCGTCACTTAAAATTCTATGAAGTTTTCATTCAAAAAATCTATATATTATACGATATAGAGTTACTTCCATTAGCCTATGAGCCAAGATACTCAAAGTTGTCAACCCTTTATACACAATTTTTTGCCGAGCGCTATAAAATAAGACTTAGTTTTTGCCTCACGCCTAGTCTAACGACAAAAATCAAAACGGTGTTTTAATACTACTTTATCGGACGATAGACAATTTCATTTAAATAATTATCAAGCTCAATATTTGAAGCAAAAAATATGTAATTCCAATGTTTTATTTTTTAATTATTAAATTTCAACCAGATAAAAACACACAGACATACACACACACAAAATAGTGCCATTTTGTCTGCTCAAATGAAGCAGCTCGCCTTTTACAACAAGACAAAGACACAACAAAATTGTTGGCCTCATATACGTTCTAAATATATATTGTGGTTGTTTTCAGTTTTGTGAGTGTGTGTAATATGCATAGGGGTGCGTCTATGGTGTGATTGTTCAGAGTATAAGAAAGTAAGATATGACTGAATTTGAGATTGACAAATTGAGCTGAGAAAATTACCTATCTCAATTTTAATTTTCACGTACATATTTTTTTGTTGATTCTGCTAAGATAAGAAAATCATAACATCATTGATTTTACTAACTTTATTGTGCAAATCTTACAGTTCTTTGCTCTCCAACCAAAGCAAAACACAATCCAACGTATTAGATCTTGCAATAGAAAACCTCATTTATATGTTTTCTCCACTTATATGAAAAAAAACACACACAAACTTAATTCAATGAATCATTTAAATAATGGAGAATATTCAACGCCATAAAATATTTACATAGAATAACACACAAAAAAATCACATGCAACAATATAGTTTCTAAATATAAATATATAATTATATACGTGTAGATATTATTAATCTGATTTAGACAAACTCCAAATTGTGTAATATATTAAATATGAGTAACCTAATTAAATAATTATTAAGGCTAAACTATATTGTAATGTAAAACACAGTAGTTTCGATTTGGTTACGGTTTTTCGGGGGAGGTGAAGAGAGAGAGAGAGAGAGAGAGAGAGAGAGAGAGACAGAGATAGTGAGTCTGTGCAAAGAATATATATTTTGTGTGTTTTTTTTCTGTTTACTTTATCAAAACTTAATAACAAGAGTGAAAATAGAGAAAAAGAGAAAATCAAATATGTGATAAATTGAGAAGTACATTTTCAAGGGATGAAAAAACCAAACATACTATGGGTTTATAAATAGTCGTATTGTTGAATGACACTGTTACACATTTTACACATTTTAATGTAAAGTATTCGTGTAGAAATGACAGTGTCGTTTGACGAACCGTACATTTTCTAACCCACGGATACAGAAACAGACACATAAACAACTAAAATTAAAGTTATATAGCTGTTGTTTTTAATGTTTACTTTTAGTACGAAATTCAAACACACAGACACACCAATACGTTAAACATGATGAGTGTTGCCAAAAAGTATATATTTTATATACAAGTTAAAATACTTAATAGTTATTTTTTTGTTAAAAACCAATCCAAACTGGGACTGGAAAGCGACTACATTTAAAAAAAACACAATATTTTAACAATTACAATACATAATAATAACCAAACAAAAAACTGAAGTAAGACACACATTACATAAACACACACAAATTTGAAAATGAAAATTTGTACTTGCCAATGGTTTATATATATATATATATATATATATATATATAAATAATGCGAAATAAAATAACAAGAATAGACGGAAAATGCAGACACAACATAACAACAACAACAAATGGATATACACTTTTTTATTGTAACTATATATATATATACACAAAATTAAGCGTAGTTTTTTATTAATAATAATAATAATAATATGTGAATACACATATATACACACACATACATCAAAACCAACGCACTTGCATTGATTTCCGTTTGTTTTTGTGTTTTGGGTTTGTAATTAAAATGACAGTGTGAAAGCAAAACAAAGAATGCGATTAATAAAACAAACAAGTAAAATTACTAAAAAATGCAAACAAAGAAACACATAAAAATATAGACATACATATTTTGAAAAAGACAAGTAAAATAAATACCAACAACCACATGAATTATAAAACGTTCAGAGAAACAAAATGCCTTTAAGAAAAATGAAACAAAAACAAACATTATTACAACCACATGTGTATATTAAATAATAATAATATAATATATAGACAAATAGGGAAGTTGTGTGACATATTCGATACAGATAGATAAAGAGATAGAAAAAGACGGCGTTGAACGACACAGCTCACGGGCGTATTTTTAAGTTATTTTTCTGTTGTATTTTGTGTATTTTGTTTTGTTGTTTTCCTAAGCGTATCTTGATTATACAACACATTTAAAACAAAAACTCAGTCACACACAGACAAACAATCACATGATTGATTGTAATTGTTAGAATTCCATGTTGAAGTTTCTCAGTGGGTAACACCAGCAATACTAACAGCTCACTAAGTTGCTTCAACATTTGCTCACCCACACGAGTACGAAAAGGGAACATACAGTATACAATATAAAATACATAATCACCAATCCGTCATGAGATATAACGACGATTGGGTGTTGGTGGCGTAGGCGATTGGCATGCGCAATAGAGATATAGGACGGGGAGAAATGTTGTGCAAAAACATATAAACAGAGGCCGTAGTTGTTGTATTTTTGTGTTGTGAAACGCCGATGTTTATAACGTGTAATACATTGAGAATTAAAAAAAAATGACAAAAATTGACGAAAAGAAATACGAAAATGAAAAAGAAGAAGAAACACACTGACACAGACACATAATATAAAACAATTTCTTTTTTATTATTAATAAAGTACAGTAATTTTTAAGAAAATATTTATAATTAATATCATTATTTTGTGCAAAACGACAGAATATATTTTCCTTGTAAATATGTTAATATTATCAATTTATTATTATTATAATTATTATTATTATTATTATTATTATATATTATTATTATCTAATTATAATTGCAGACAAAAAACCTATATAAAAAAAGATTAAAAATCACTTGAAAAAGAAACGCGATTGGGCAAATCGCGTGTGCCCCAAGCAATCTCTCGTGTACGCGTGTTTGCCCGCGTTTTGTGAACAAAAACCCACACAAAAATGACAAAAAATACTAATTATTTTTTTAATAAATACACACATACACTATTTAGTTTTGTTTGCGACAGCCCCCCGCCCAAAGTCAAGCGCCGTGGCTCCCTTGAATACGAAAGCGTATGCCGCATATAGACACAAAAAAATTACCAAGATTAAAAATCACTCAAATGCAAACATTTTAACAAAAAATTAATACAAAGAAAAAAACGTTAAATTTTAACGTTAAAAATAAAAAAAAGTTTCAAGCTAATGTTTATCGGTATTTGTTTTTTAATCTTTTGCATCATACACAAACACACAAACTCATATACAGCAACATGAATATGACTGAATAGTTAATTTAAAAAAACGATAAAAATGAATATTAATCAAAAAACACACACACACACACCTCCAAAATCTGTTGCATATAATTTTTGTTTTGTTTGGTACTCGTATTTTTGTATGGCAATGTTATATATGTGTCCTTTGCGCGCTCTTTGTGTTATGGGGACTGGGGACAGGCCAGCCGGCGGGCGCGGCTTACCCGACTCGCTTACAAAATTATTTTTTTTAACTTTATGCATATAACATTTAATCAATATTATATAGATAAAAAATATGTATTAAAAATAAAAACAAAAAAACATGTGCATATTTTGGTGTAATTGATATTATATATTATTAAATAAATCTTTTTGTTATACACTATGCAGCAAAATGAAAAAAAAAAACAAATTGAGTTTTCTTTTTGGTGAATTGGAGTGGAACGGAATAAATATAGAGAAACAATGGTGGTAAAGAGTAGAACTGCTTCCGTTGAATGCCAGCTTGTGCCCTTCAGTTCGCATCCATACCAACGCTTACTTGTGTGTGGGTTTTCCGATCATTTTTTTAACCCTAGGATGGACGGATGTTTTGGAAGACATACACTCTCTCTCTCTCTCTCTCTCTCTCTCTCTCTCTCTCTCTCTCTCTCTCTAGGTCTGTCAGAGGAAAGTAGACTTTTGAGATACTGCATATACGACAAACAAGCAAAAGACTAGCAAAAACAAAGAATTTCATTAAACTTTCTTAGTTTAATATGTCGCATTATTTTGTGTCGCATCTGTCTGTGTCGTAAATTATTTTTCCGTATCTGTCTGTGTCTCAAATGAATTTGTCGCAAATGTCTTTGTCGCTAATGTGTTTGTCCCAAAATGCACCCCGACACTAACAAATACACCTATTGCGTGGAATACAGCACTATAGAAACGGCGGAACATATATCTTATGCCACTGCCCACACTTTCATGGCGCAGATACTTATTTTTTACCTGTAGGATCTAAAGGAAATAGCGGACCTCTTGATATCCGGAATTAGGAACCTCATTAAAGCTCTAAGACCGGAAGCAACCCGAAAGCATACTGGAATAAACCTATCTGGACTTTGCTACCATGCATATAACTAGTTGGTTTGCTTTGACCCTCACTTGGCCTATGATCGGTGCATCTCCTGCACCACCAACCTAACCTATTATGTTACCCCGTATAAATGACATTTGAGAGATCGATGGAAAACAACAAAAACGAGTTTCGTGATACAGGCCCTGGTTTCTCCCTTTTCCTTCCCTTTTCCTATAATCCCAAAAAAAACATTCTGCAGATTTTTCTTCAGATTTGTATACCCTAAAATACACAAAATATACCATGTTAATATCTAACATAATCTCTTTTCTCTCTTCTTGGCTTTGTGGCTTGCTGCGCACATGATTATATAAGCTGTCATCTAGATTGTTGCGATTATTAAATATAGAGCGCTACACAAAAAAACAACGCGGTATCATTGTGAAAACTTATTACAAAAATGGGGAAAGTTACGCTGAAACCGCTCGCAAATTTTGCACCAGACAGTGACAGTGGCATATGGATCACGTGCGGATTTTCTAAGCCCCAAATTCGCCAATTTTGTTTGTTAACGAACCCGTTCAAATGAAAGTGCGCCTCATCGGAGAAGATGATTTTTTTTCGAAAAATCGGCATCACGACCAAAAATATCGCGAACAATTAAATATGGCAGCTGTCAAATTTCAGAGCTACCGCTTACCCAGAAAAAAATGGCACCAAACTTAAATCGGGCACCCTTTAATTGTATACAGTTTTTTTTATGGGATATATTTTATGCTGGCCGTTATTCCGATGGCTCTCCCTAAATAAACAACTAAACCTATAACTAAAGTCCTCCCTTAATAGAGAATGTTGCAAGGAGAAAAATATTTTGTAATAAGGGTAACCTAAAAAAAACTTCAAACCATATCTTAACTAACAGCATTCACAACTGCCCTCTATCAAAATAATATAATACATATAAAAAATATACAATAATTTAAAATTATAAACAACAATATCGAAATACCAGAAATCGTAAAAATTCCCGCTGCCGCATTTTAAAGAGAGAGAGATAAATCCAAATTATTTTAATGAGTTCCCGGTATTAATCTTCGTCATTTTCTTGTCGCTACACAGTTTGGTGGTGTTGTGATAATTTGATAACGCATATACTAATCCCAAGCAATTGGATGAGATTGAGAGAGACAGTGTATACACACATGCTGAACTTTTTGATCTTAAATGTTTATATACTATTATATTGTATTTATATTATATATTTATATTTATTAACAGCAACAATAACAATTTACGATGACACACCGCAGAGTTCCTGGGAATTTAAGTAAAATGTCTTTATGCGGAGATATCTGTGTTTATATGCTGTCATAGAATATCTTTGTGTCATAGTTTACCGATACAATAAAAGAATATTTAGGGCTAAATATAACACAGAAGATAACCCCACTTTTCAAAAAAAACTCTTTTTAAAATACTGCCATCAAATATATAATATTTTTTAAAAACAATTTTTAAAATTAGGATGTTCATATTAATTGCTAATTCATCTGCTTTTATTCAGTAAAAATAATAATTGTGTAATTAGGATAAAATAACAAATTCTCAATAATGTTTTTATATGTAATAATATACACCTTTTATCCATTTTAAAAAAATTTTAATAGGTTTTCAACATTCTCTCTGCACATTTTTGAATATTGTTTAGACATAATTTTCATAGAAAAATAAACACAAAATAATAACAACAGTATAGATGCAAACCTATTGTAAATAAAATGATATAAATAACAAATCACAAATATGGTAACGTTATGTTTTGACCTCGGTTTGGACTCGTTTACGTAATTCCAAGTGAATACCTTTATTAGGCATAGCAGTCATATTCCCCATTTTAATAGAAACATTAGTTTTATCACTTGGTTCAAATGTGAAATTCCTCAACAAATGATACAAGACTGCTTTCACTTGCATAAGCGCAAATCGAGAACCTGTATGAAATTAGACGATATAAAGAATATTTAATATATATAAATATAATACTCACCAATGCAATTCCTAGGTCCGATACCAAACGGAAGGTAAGTGCCAGACACAATATTTTGGCTGTTCTCTTCGTTAAATCGTTCCGGCATAAATTTATTAGGATCAGGAAAGTATTTCGGATCGTGATGCAAGGCGTAAATTGGAATCCAAATAATCGTACCCTTTTCTATGTGTAACTCTGTCTCTTCACCTTTGTTGAGCACATAATTCCTTGTACAACGTCGTTCGGTCACCATTGCAGGAGGCCATTTTCGAAGAGACTCAGATATAACCATATCTAAATATGTCATGCTTAGCAAAGCTTCGTAAGAAAATGGTTTTCCATCAAGACCATTGTACACGTTATCAACTTCATCCAACAATCTGTCCTGAATATCTGGATTCATAGCCAATTCGTAGGTAGCATATGACAGCAGCGTTGAACTTGTTTCGAAACCTGCTAAAAAGAATTGCAGTGCCTGTGATACTAGTTCGTCATCTTTCCAATGGCGTTTTGTTGTTGCAAGTCCAACACTTGACTCTGTAACACTCGCAAATCCATCTATTATGCTTTTTTCCTCGTCCTTTTGACATTGTTCCAGTTTACCCTTTCGCACTTGCATCAGCAAATTTATTAAATCTGGTCGAACGATATTCAGCTCATCACGTTTCTTCATTGTGTCTATGATTAGAAACTTAAAGAATCCAGAAAGTTTAGGTGAGACAATTCTAATCTTTAAAAGTTTTGCCAAAAATGGAGATAAACGGAGTACGGAAAACTTAAAGATGGCTGAAATGCTACCAAAATTCATTACCTCTTTGCCCATGTTAAAGAATTCGTTTTCCTTGAACTCAAACGAGTTCACATTTAGTCCAAATGCAGAGGTTGCAATGACGTCAGTAGTAAATCTTGAAAATGTATCCTTCATGTCAAGAATCTGGATTTTATCATTCTTAATATAATGTGAAGACATCTGCTCACTGCACTCGACTATCAACTCAAACATTTGACGCATCTTGCTACCGGTAAACGCTGGACTTAGAGTTGCCCGCATATCACGCCATCGTTGACCGGTCAATAAAGACAAAACGCTGCCTAGCAGCGGATCCACTTCATTGCTAACAATTGATCTACGATCTTGAAAATAATCGAAATCTTTTACATTAATTGTTTTTAATAATTCCGGGTCACGGATTAAGTAAATTGGTGTTAGGAAGTCGAACAATCCGAAAAACCTACATAAAATAAATATTTTAGAAATGAATTACTCAGAACCGAAGTTATATTTACCTTTCGTTTGGAAAACAGTTATAAAAATGTAATTGCCATTCACTCCGTGTCAATTTCTTTAAAATTATTGCTCCACTATTTCCAAACAAGAATGTTGGTTTCTTGTGAGGTATTTTTCGCTTTAGGAAGTAGTTATTGTTCTTCGTGGCCCAGTCGTAAACAAAATATATCATCCAAAGCAGTAAATTCGTACCGATAATGTACACCAGCAGCATAGTTGGGATTAAAGAATTGAACACGATTCAAACACAAATATACAAGACACAAATTGTATGTTTAACAAATCTATTTCGACTAAGAAATTATTTTTAATAATATAAGTACTGGAATTCTTATCAAATTATTGTGGATCATTACACATACATTAGATTACATTCAAATAGTCCAAATAGTGTGTATATTTTGATGATATAATATTTAGATTAGATTAATTTTGCAATATACGTCTTTAAAACTGCGTGTTGTTTAGAGATAACTCTGTGAGTTGGCTGAGATCTTTGTGCGAGATTTCGGAAAAGGTCCAATGCTTTTAAAGCAGCTTTACTGACCAATCATGTTCAATATTTTCCTAATTGTATAGCTTTTAGTATAACTATAGTGACTGAAAATTATATATTTTCAGATTTTACTTGGGAGTGATGTATTGTTTTTTTAATGTTTTCATTGTGACAATATATATTGGGAGAATGTGGGAGAATGTGTAAAAATAACAACGATATCTTTAATTTTCTACTATAAAATGGATCCGAGATACATTTAACTACTTTTGAATCATGCAAACGTATTTTTTAAAATATAATTAGCTCGCATATCCTGTGTGTGGTTAAACCATTTCTATATCTCAAGTCTAATATATCTGTGAGCTGTCTTAAACCAAAATCCAATATCACATCTGTCCGGAATCATAAAAAATAGCTAAAGTTATCAGTATTACTATGCATAGACGAAAAATCCGATTACGACGCTGAGTTGGAACTTACATAACCAGGGACAACCATCGCAACAATTTCATATGAGATCATATACACTTTCCAAAACGCGACTCCCAAAGCATAAAAAAGAATATTCTGCTGTATAGATTCCAATCTATCAGAATGCACTACGTAACTTGGATTCCTTACAACTGATCCGTATTGTAATTGTGATCGATCTCATGAACACTATACATGCTTTTTGGTGCTTTGAAGTCCACAAAATCAGTGCAAATTCTCTTCATGAAGCCAAGCATGGAATATGCCTTAGAAATAGTTACATAGACATGTGTGCTGAACGACTATAATTTTCATCAAAGATAATACTTTGAATTTTAGACACTTGTAATATTTTAAATTATTTTCTTATGTTACTACACTTGAAATATTTCAAAGTCCGCTTGTGCATTATTCTCAGAATTTTTACTAACGTGGTAATTTATTTGAGAATGTTTCTCAAGCCAGTAAGTAAGTACTGATCTAATGTCATATACATTATCTTAGGGATTTGTTCCTGATATTTTTTTTTTTTTTTATTGCTTTTTTATATTATTTTTTGTTTTGATAAAAAATGATGACTTACAACATATATAAAGGTCATTAAAATACTAAAGAAAATTAATAATTTGGTAAGCTTTGTTTCGGTTGCCAGCTGATTTAGCTTTACTTACCTTACATAAATGTCAAGTATTTTTCATATTTCCAGAGACCGTATCTTATCTTACTTTTGCTTGTATTCATTTTTTATCTAACTTTAAGAACACGCCCATTTAAAGGATCTTTTCTTGAAATTTATCAACAATATTTGGTGAGTTGTTTTGAGGCAAGCTATCTGAAAAAGTTCGACAGATTGATGTTTTTTTAATATAATATTTTGTGCAAATATAATGATATTAAAAAGCACAATGTATTTTGTGTCAAACTGGCAACGGTCAACTCCGAAAGGACAAAATTTGCGAATTGGATTGAAAACAATTCCGAAATATTTCAACCCATTTCAACATCGGGTTTTGTGGATTCGTTTTTTGCGTACAGCGCAAATAATACTGCGTAGATTTGCACGCGCCTAAAACTTTTATCAAGTCGAGATGTTTTTTTGTCGAGTTTTCAACCCCAACCCGTTATACATAACTAATTCACAAAAATAACAATTACGATGAAATCTATTATTTGTAATTTTATTCAATTCAAAATTCATGCTTTGAGGAATTTCGACGGCAAAATAGTATAACAGATAAATAGCAAACAGCAACACTCTATATCATACATTATTTCTCATCTATCTTTAAAAATACTTCAATTGAGCAAATAAGGTAAGGTATAAGATAAGCTAATTAAATTGGCAATCGTATCGCAGCTTTAGTATGCAGGACTTCTCTCTTTCTTGCTTTCTCAAATGCCTTTTTATCCCATGATCCCACTTGATTTTATACAGACTTCTTACCTCTTCCGCATGATGTACGAAACATTATTTCTACTTGTTTTTTCATTAATTTATTTTATCTATCTTTCTTTGCCATTTCCACTAATTTTGTATAATATTATTTTTGAGGCAGTTTGTTGATTTCTATCAAAAATCTCCATATGTGATAGAGGTAAAAAAAGTAGCTGTCAATATGGGAATTTTTGGTATCATTAACTAAAAATGATGTATGACACTCAAAAATACCGCATTTTAAATATCCCGTTTCCTAATGGGTGTAATATTATTTAAGCCGTTTTGTTTCCTCTGGCAAGGCTGTTAAGTGCCCCCTGCAGACAAATCATTCCGTACATGGCTATGGCATGGCTGGCTATGGCTACATGAGCTGGAGCCACCATATTGCATATTTTTATGTATACACATAATTGGAATTTTCTCTCTTTGGTAAGGAGAATAAAAAACGTTTAAAAATATTTTCAAAAGAATTTAGTTCATGCATTTTGGTGCCTTTAAATATAAAATATCCGTAAAAAAGAATATATGCATTAAACAAAGAGATAAACAAAACAATGGAAATTTTATATTTTTTGTAAAATCCCGCTGCTGTCCCAAATCACTACATAAAATCTTTAAAATATTTGTATTTCTTAGTAATTTGTAATCGTAAATTAAATATTGAAAATATTTAAAAACTGATCATTGATTTCTTATATACGTAATGTTTTTTTTAAATGACGCCTCGTAGTAAGGATGAAACCGTTTAGTCTAGACAAGCCAAGTATAAAATCGTGGTATTCCTCTGTTGTCGCGCCAGCGGCGCACCATTCAATTCATCACGAAATCCAGACTTGCTGCTAATCACATAAACGGTATGCATTAAATACACACATATACAAACACATATACACTCAGCACATATATATAGGTATACTATATGTATATCTGCGTATAAGAGCCGTTCAGCTCGCAGTTGACCACAAAGATTTATTCAAAGCACTTTACTCTAGCAAGCACGCATTCACGACTTAGCTTGCTCGCAGATAAGTCGCACAAAAACACGAACTTTTCCTTGTTGGTCCGCCAGTGAATCTGTTTTGAAAAGTAATAAATTGTTATCATTTTCTCGTGTACGAAGTGAAGTGAAGTGATTTTTGCGGATTGAAGAATATAAAAATCAATCCACTATGTTTTTAACCGTATACAGTGTGACCCTTGTGGCATTGCTGTGTCTTGGAGGACAGAGTTTGGCGCATACTTACCATTCTGGTGTTTGCCCCACGGTCGAACCAATGTCCGGCTTTGACGTGAAACAGGTAACTTTTAAAACCATTAAATAAAGATGATGAGAGCAAATATAGAAGAGTGATTCAGCCTATTTAAACACTAACAAATTCAACGTTTAAAATAACAGTGCGACGTTTATTTATTATCTAAATACATAAACTACAACATCACCTATAACGCATTTACATTATTGTGCTTATAGTGCATATTTTAAATAAAATTCTTTGTAATTGATATGAACTAAGAACGTATGTGTGTGTGTAATGTATATATGTATGTGCTCTGTACTGATTTGATTGAAATGTGAATGTGTATATGAAACAAGTTTGTCCTTCGCATATGCGCACACAGGAAAAAGCAATAACCTTTGACTTGAATTCATCTCTGCGGCAAATACGTTTGCGATAAGCTAAGATTTGTTATTTAGTTTGTATACTCAGTGCGGTCAGTACTAATGCTAGTTAATTGGAATAATTTGCGATCCATTGTTATTGTGAAATCATTGATTTTTAAATTCTTTTGGAAATTGGTTCCCACCACAGAATAATATATAATGTGTGTGAACATAATGTCATTGACCTATTGTAAACTATTATTTGTCTTTATGTAGTTCCTTGGCATTTGGTATGCAGTACAAAAGACAGCAACCGCATCTTCTTGCATTATCTACAATATCACACGCGGTGAGGAGCCGGGAGAGTACAAGGTAGAGCAAACATCACAGCACTTTGCTCTCGGACTGACACCGTTGAATCACGAGTACAGTTACACCGGCCAGCTGACAATCGAGCATGAAGATGTGCCTGCCAAAATGACTGTCTCATTTCCGTTGAGTATGTATATTTTTCTCGATTATATGGCTTCCCTAATACCCTAATGTACTTATAAATTATCAATATTATTTCTAGGCGTTGCTGGTGACTCTTCTTTCACCGTTTTCATGACCGACTACTCCAACTACGCCGGTATCTTTACGTGCCAAAAAGTAACGTTTGCCCACAGACAGAGCGCCACTCTGTTGTCACGCACCAGGACTCTGGACAAATTGTACCTGGACAAGGTACAACAATTAGAATAAATAGAAAAAATATAAATCATTATTTATTCGGTCTGAAAAAAAAACAAATAAGATCTAACTTTTTGATATTTTTCTACCAGATGCGCACCCGACTTGCCTCTTTCAGCGTTGATCCATTCGACCTGAGCATCATCAGTCAATCGCAGTGTCCCAAAAAGGAAAAGACCGAGGCCGGCTACAACATTCGCATCAATGACGACACTTTCTCGGCGTCCAGCATTGGAAATGCATTCCGCAAGGCTGGCGAGAAGATTGGAGATGGCGTCGAGTGGACTATTAATTCTGGCAAGAAGGTTGGCGGCGTTGCCAAAACAATTCTTTTTTAAATGTATTTAGAATAGTTTTTAATGGCATTTATTTATGTATATGGACAGTTTTTACTATGAAATGTTGTTTTTTTTTACTACCAGGTGTACCATAGGCTGGCCGATGACGACCATACAGACAGACTTCCGGTAGCCCTATCCGAGCGAGCCCAGAAGTCTAATGACATAAATGCCGAGTGGGTGCCTCAAATTTAAAGATCACATTCCAACAGAAAAATATAAATACTCAAAACCCAAGATTGAATAGAAACATTTGATAAAATTGTACCGAAATTATGGTAAAATCAAAAGAGAATAAAATGAATGTGTTGTTAAACTGATTTTTAAAAAAATCCACCTTCTAAATAAGGTTATTTTCTATTTGATACACGGAGTAAACTATTTACTCCGTGATTCGATAATATTATTGTATTTTACATTAATTAGAATTATAGTTTGTATATTGTTTAAAAAAAATCAGTTTTATTTTTTTTTAAATAAAATACGATGGTATATAAACTAGTAATGATAGTTAAAATAGAGATATGTAGGTACAGGGAAAATAAATAAAATAATACTTTTCCATGCAAATAACACATTTAGGGTTTTAGACAAACTCAGTCTATGCAGGTTGGTTTAATCAGCAGTGTTTTCAGTGAGGATGTCAGACCAAAAAATTCAGTAAATACCGCAAGGCAGTTGATCGCATTTTTTAGATTTGCTGTGTGAAGATGATATACGATATACCAAATCGGAGTAAACAAATTAAACTTCCTAACGTTGTTCTTGAAATATAATAATGGTATTTGCAGTTATAATTATAAAAATGCTGGACCACATTCCAGGCATTTTCACCTAAACTACTAAATATCATACAAAAAATGTATGAAATTTATTTATTTGAAGGTTTGAATAAATGTTTTTTAAGGGATTAGGCATGATCAAATTTTGGGGCAAACTTCAACATCTTTATCTTTAATATGTATAAGTAAATAAAATTGAGGTTTTGCTGTTTTTTTACTTTTCTTTCCATTCTCTGGTAAATTAAACTCTTCAAATTAGCGCGTCGTTGCACGTTTTTTAACGCTTCGCGCCGTTTTTACTTAAAAAAACAAAAACAAATCTGACCTTGCCCACATATATTTTGGAGTAAAAGTGAACTTTAACTATATAGATATAAGGGTATCCCCTTAAAATCTAAACATGCGAACCCATATTTTAGATTAAAATATAATGATGCAGTTATTTTTAATCCAATCTTTTATTTCTTTAAACAAAGAAGTTTCATACAAACTTTAAATCCCAAAAAGGGGTAATAAACGATAAAATGATGCCAATGGCATCACGTTTAACCATTTTTGGACTCACCCCATAAAGTGTCCTAAGCCCAGATAAAAAAATATACCTAGTAAAAATCTCACATTGTTAAAAATATATATAAAATATATTTTTGTTTATCTCAACTCAATTTCAATTTGAACACAGAGGATGGTCGAAGCACAAGACATTCATTCTTGAATTCTTGATGTTACTTAAGTTATTATTAAAGAACTTTTATAAGAAAATACCAAAAACATTTGAAAGGGTTTTTAGTTTTTTAATAATGTTTTTTCTCGAATGGGTTGAAATACAAACTAAACAAACTGTCAAATATCATCATGTCAAATCCGCACCACAGTTTTTCACAACATTCATCATTCACAACATAAAATTTAACATTTTTATACAGAATATTAAATATTTAATTGGAGACAAACTATAGTTTATTGGATTAAAATTCGCACGAATCCTGAAATATACAACTACCAATCATGACAGCGTTTGAAGGTCAGTACATTGCAAATAAAGCCGCAGTTTATCTTCTAGTTTTTCATTTGACCGGTTTATAAATTTTGCATTATAAATAGAGTTCGGTGTTTTGGCCGAAATTGCAAAGGCTGTGGAGGAAATGGACTGGATGTGAGTACCTTGATGTTTAAATCTTTAGTTGGATATTACGGAATCAAAATTAGAATATAATGAAATTAATATTTGATAGCTATATTTGCTTATATTGAAATTATACTATTTATAATTGTTTAGTCTACCCACGAATGTGCAGGCTGAAGCCATACCTCTAATTCTGGGCGGTGGAGATGTACTTATGGCCGCCGAAACAGGAAGCGGTAATTTAAAATGCTAAACTAACAATTTTATCTTGTAATTAATTGTGTAATGCTTTACTAGGTAAAACCGGTGCATTTTGTCTGCCTATTTTGCAGATTGTATGGGAAACCCTTAAAGATCTTTCTGAAGGAAAGGGCAAAAAACTCACGACTGACAAATGTGCTGGCAGTGTGTTAATGAATATATTTAATATAAACATTCAATACTAATTCAAACGTTATTTGTAGTCAAGCCGTGGACATTGTCCTTCTTTGATCGTGGTTCTGCTCTGGCAGTCACACCTGATGGGCTTCGATGCCAGTCGAGAGAACTAAATGATTGGCATGGATGCAGAGCAACTATGGGAGTTAAAGGTAAGCATTGCATTTTTTTTATAATTATAGAATAACTTTATAATCACAATCAGGTGCCGGTAAATATTATTTCGAGGCTATCGTCACGGACGAAGGTCTTTGCCGCATTGGCTGGTCCACGCAGCAGGCTGGCCTTGACTTAGGTACCGATCAGTACAGTTTCGGATTCGGTGGCACCGGCATGAAGTCCAACCAGCGAAAGTTCGATAAGTACGGTGAACCGTTTGGCATGCACGATGCCATCGGTTGTCTACTGGATTTGCAGAAGTTAGAGATAAGTTTTACCAAAAATGGCCATGAGCTCGGAGTGGCATTTAGAATTAATAATACTATGAGGAACGATACATTTTATCCTAGTGTTGTGCTAAAGAATGCAGAGATGACATTCAACTTTGGTGCCACAGCTTTCAAGTACGATCCACCAAGCGGTTTTGTAGCCGTATGCAAATCAAACGCTAAAAATGTTGCAACGAATCCTTTGGCACAACCATATCAGACGGATGAGGACTATAAACCCATGGCAAATGCTCCACAGGCCATTATCATTGAACCATCAAGGGAACTTGCCGAGCAAACCTTAGCGGAAATCGTGAAATTCAAGAAATTCTTGAAAGATCCTCTGATTAGGGAAATGTCAGTTATTGGTGGCGTAAATGTTCGCGAACAACTGGCAATTCTTCAGAAAGGTGTAGACATTATTGTAGCCACACCAGGACGCCTAGAAGATTTAATCAGTGGCGGACAAGTGTCTCTTACTCATTGTCGTTTCTTCGTGCTCGACGAAGCGGACAGTCTACTGAAATCTGGCTATGGAAAACTCATCGATAACATACACCGTCAAATCCCAAAGATTACATCTGACGGACACCGTCTACAAATGGTAGTATGCAGTGCCACACTGCATTCGTTTGAGGTCAAAAAAATGGCTGATCGTATCATGAGTTTCCCGACCTGGATTGACTTGAAAGGTGAAGATACGGTTCCAGAAACATTGCACCATGTGGTAACTATGATTGATCCGCGTACTGATCAGAGCTGGCAAACGATGCAACATCATATTATCACAGACGGTGTTCACCTCGAAGATAATATAGGACGTGGCGTTAAAACGCCTGAATCATACTCGGAAGCTGTGAAACGATTAAAGGGAGAATATCTGCTTCGGGCGATCAATGAACACAAAATGGATCGTGCGTTTATTTTCTGTCGCACTAAAGTGGACTGCGATAACGTTAAGCGTTACCTGGACAAAATAGACGCCGTTAATTACTCGAATGTGTGCATGCACAGTGATATAACGCCACCTGAACGTCACGCAAATCTGGCCACGTTCAAGGCGTTTAAAGTTAAATTCCTTATCTGCACGGATGTGGCTGCCAGGGGTTTGGATATTGTTGGATTACCATATGGTAAGTAATAGCCTCAGTAATAAACTCAATTGTAATATATTGTATTTTTCGTGACAGTGATCAACTACACACTGCCCGACGAGAAATCTAACTATGTGCATCGCATTGGAAGGGTTGGGCGTGCTGAACGAATGGGCCTCGCTATTAGTTTAGCCTCAGCTGTGCCTGAAAAGGTAAATACATATTCTTCTTTGAAATTGCAATCGAAATTCTATGTACATTGTTATGTTATTGAAAATGCATCAGGTTTGGTACCACGGTGAATGGTGTCGCAGTAAGGGCAAACATTGTCGAAATACCGCACTGAAATCAGAGCGGGGATGCTGCATCTGGTTAAGCGAGAGAAATGTAGGTGAAATGTAAGATTATTTAAATTGCAGTCATTTAATTTAGTATTTTTAGATTTTAGCTGAAATTGAAGATCACCTGAATATTACAATTGAACAGGTTGAAAAAGACCTGAAGGTCCCCATCAACGAGTTTGACGGAAAGGTGATATCTGATAATATACTCATAAATACAATAATATAATTTACATTATTTAAATTTGTAAATTTGTAGGTTATTTATGGCGAGAAGCTGAAGAATAGTGGAACTGGTTACCGCGACCATGTCAAACAGTTAATACCGGTCGTACAGAGACTGGCCAGTCTTGAGTCACAGGCACAAAGTGCTTTTCTCAGGCGATTATACTTGTGATTTATGCATTTGCATTATATATTTCGCACGTTTTAAATAATCTATTAATTATAAAAATCTTACCACGTTTTAGATTTTTTAATTTAATTCTTTATAAAAATAAAAGATAATAAGTAATTCAGACAGCCAATGGGATGCATATGGTATTTTTGAACACATCTTTGTCCCAAAGTTCTTTACGGGTATCTTCAGTTAGGACACAGATCCGCAAGGTATTGCAGACAAGAGTTTGGCAAGTAAACAGCAATGAAACATTATGTCTATAAGGTGGGAAGCATATATATTATGCTTTCCTGTGCAGACAGACTAGTCCTAGCGTCTGATGTATTACGAAATAGTCAAAGATCGCAGATAAAATTCAAGGCATTGGGGAAAAGACGTCAGCGGTCCCTAATTTGGCTAAACTTTACCTTAGCATCCCCTCCCAAAAACATTTTTTTGAGGATGTAGGGGATGTATATCCGATGCCGAAACGTTGCTTTCCTCAAAAAATCCCCGTAAGAGTTTAAGGAGGGGTTTTTAGGATAAAATCGACCCTTTTTAAATGTTTTTTGGTGGAGGGTGCAGTTGAGGTGGAGATTTTTGAAGTACAACATATAAGTTTTCACCTTTTGTTCAAGCTATTAAACAAACTCCTTCGCGTTCTCTAGGAAATTTGATTTAAATTTTGTTGTTGTTATTGTAAAGCAAAAATTTGATCCCGTAGGCATCACGTTTCGTTCCATAAAACGCTTTTGGTCATAGCTAAGAGCAATAATTCTCTAGAGAAGAAGTTAGGTTATGTTTTTGTAATGAACATCTTTATAAAAATAGGCAGTAGACTTTGACGTGCCGAGTTTTTAGACCAGTTTTGAGATATTGTAATAAAACGTATTTTAATAGTTTACAGACGATAAAATCGCAGATATTTGTTAAAATGTATTAGGTAGACACTATTTTAAGTTTTAATAATGTTTTTTTTACTATTTTACAAGCTTTTATGGTAAAATAATTAAATGATATTTGATGTGCGCGTAATTAAGCCATCTGTTGGCGACAAAAATTACTAAAATACTGCCTTGAATTGAAGAGATGTTCATGTACATAGAAAAACTGGTCTATTTCGTGTCTATATATTAAAGTCTATGTAAAAAATAGTCATTTAGTGGTTTTTACCCAAACATTTTTATATTTGTGAGTTTTACTAGAAAAAAGGTCACTTTGTTAATTTTATATGAAAAATTAACATTTTGTTATTTTAACCCAAAAAATGGTCACTTGGTTATTTTTACCCCAAAAAAATGGTCACTTAATAATTTCTACCAGTAAAATAGTCAATTTGTGATTTTTACCACAAAAAATGGTCATTTTGATATTTTTACACGAAAAATGATCACTTTGTGATTTTTACCCGAAAAATGATAACTTTGTGATTTTTACCAGAAAAATGGTCATTTAGTGATTTTTAACCAAAAAATGGTCACTTTGTGATTTTAACCCAAAAATTGTAAACTTCGTGATTTTTACCCGAAAAATGGTCACTTTGTGATATTTTTAACCGAAAAATGATTACTTTGTGACTTTTACCTGAAAATGTTTTTTTTTACTCAACTTTAATCTTTGTGATTTTTTACCCAAAAATGGTAATTTAGTAATTTTTAACAGAAAAATGGTCCATTTGTGATATTTACCCGAAAAATGAACATTTAGTGAAGTGTTTTTTAACCGATAAATGGTCACTTAGTGATTTTTACCCGATAAATGTGACCATTTACTTTGTCATTTACCAGAAAAATGATTCACTTTGTGATTTCTATCCGAAAAAATGTCATTTAGTGATTTTTACCTGAAAAATAGTCACTTTGTGCTTTCTTGCCCGAAAAATGATCATTTAGAGATTATTACCCGAAAAATCGTCACTTTGTTATTTATACCCGAAAAAGTGTCACTTTGTGATTTTTTATCCGAAAAAGGATCACTTTGTGATTTTTACCTGAAAATGGGATTTTTGTGATCTTAACCCGGAAAATGGTCACTTGGTGATTTTTACCCAAAAAATGGTCACTTATTCATTTTTACCCGAAAATTGTCACTTTGTGATTTTAACCCGAAAAATGGTCACTTTGTGATTTTAATCCGGAAAATGGACACTATGACTTATACATAAATACGTGTCATTATGCGATTTTTTGAAAAATGGACACATTGGGCCGTTTTATTCACGGAGTTTTAAAATCGCTTAAAGCGGATCTAAAACAGTTTAGAGTTAGGACTTGCTCTAGCTTAGCCAACATTTAGAGCGCGTTCTAAAATTTGGATTTATTGACGCGATTTAGAGCTGATATACGTTCTAATGTCGAAGCTCTAAGTTTAGAGCTGCTCTAAATATATCCCTGGGAAATTTACAAATATCGCAGCAAT
>JAAAKO020024199.1:0-14411 GCA_010015015.2 Bolitophila cinerea
AAAAGCCGTCACGCCCACCTCGGTTTAATATATATTATATTGAATACACTCAGATATAGAGAATTCGCGCGCATTCAAGTAAATGCCTAATGCTTATAGCAAATATGAAGCGATTTTAAAATGCGTGCGCACATGCGACAACTTTCGCAGAGAGCGCGTGATTCTTAGAAACAATTTTGTTGCAGAAGCTCGGCCGCGTGCGAACATGCGCGACCACAAGCGCTCAAAGTAAAGCAATTAAAGTGTCGCTAAATAGGTTTTTCCATTAAAATGTGCGCGCGACGATTTTTTTTTATCAAAATCACGCGCGTTACGCGAGCACTGGCGTCTTTCATTACACATTTGCATTCATGCGTTTGTGTTGTGTGTGTGTATTGGTATATATACGTATATTTAATATGAACTTTGAGCACACATAATATAGGTATATTTATATTTTTAGAATGTAGATACAGTTGAGTATAATATAACTGACGTAATCGTGAATATGTCGTCGACTTACATATAATAATAAATACAAATAAACGAGTGAAATACATAGAAGTTGAGGGAATCTATAGAATAGGTAAAAGAAAACAACATTTTCTATATAGACTTAATTACAGGTCTCTCAAAGAGACCATCTATTAGTTATAGTTAATGTGTATAGTATTTTATATATACTCGTATATAATGATGCGCTGTGAGCACACAAATCCGCGACAAACACTTTAATCTCTGCACTGAGCGTAAGCAGCATATATTGTATGTACATTACAAAGACGTTGCTGGATGCTACTTTGTATGCATAAAATGTACTTAAATGCGAGCGCTGAGAATATATATTCTATATATATATATATATACAATTTGTCCCTGTGTGTGCGTATATGCACGTATTTGCTATGCAAATTATTGTATAATAATTCTGCGGTCATTCGAACTTAAGTATGTGTCTGTGTGATGTGCTTTTTATGTATATATGTATTTGTATATATTACGTCGGCGCGGCGCGGCGGGCGTCTTACGGGCATATCTGCCCGTTCCTCAATGTTTGACATAAATATGTCAAATAAGATTAAACTTTCGCACTCTTGAGAAATTTAAGACCGTGAACACCATATAATTTTTGCCGTATTATCGTTAGTATATATAGAGAGAATTGTGCTTGCGTATCTCCTAAAAATAGAGTTTGAATCATCAACGCGAGTCGGGAGAGAGACAGAGAGTGTACGAGTGATCGCAATGTAACAACAAACATTGCGCCATTGTTGTGGGTGCGCGTGGGTGCAAACTCTTTTGTATTATATTTGTATACATAAAAAGGAATGAATATACTGTAAAATATATATGATTTCATTGCCCAAACGCACATGAACTCGGAATCCAGAAACGCAGAGCATCGGTTCGCTTACAGCGCTGTCGATATTCTCCAATTGGAGTATTTATACTATAGAACTAATTACGGGCTTAGGAAAATAAAATTCATAGAATCTTGTCTACGAGAACGATAAAATAACTGCCATACATAGTTGGAGAAAGGGATGAAATGCAAAATTTGAAGCGGAAACGTAAAATAAAGCTAAAAAACACAAAAATGATTGGTTTTGCACTCTGATCACTATGGCAACCAAAGATGAGCAAGGCAAAAATACGTTTCATACAAATTCAATCAATTTAAGACCTACTTATTACTTATTTTAATATAAATACTTATTTTGGCTTATTTTGCATAATTTAGCTTATTTTAGTTCAAATGCTAATTTTAAGTGCATGTTTGTTAAAAAATATACAAACTCTGAGGTAAAAGCCAAATACTCTCCAATTACAAACATCGATGAAGAAAAAAGTTATTTTTCTATAAAAACGTATTCTGATCATTTTTTTTGGGTATATTATGTGTTTATAATGTATTTTTAGAGCTTATTTTAAGGGCTTAAAACATTGTTTTTGGGGATTATTTTAGGCGTTAAAATCATATTTTTATATGTGTTTTTAGTTTGTATGACAAAGTTTATATGATTAAAAAATAAGTAAATAATTAGGATCGAAAAAATGTTTTTTTTTTAATATATGTATAATTAGATTTAAAATTATTATTTATTGGGACTAAGGGTGGGAGATAAAGGGTTAAAAGAATCTAAAACAGAAAAATATATCCTTAATTTAAGTTTCCGTTTGTTCTTTTGTTAATCATGAAGGCAATATACCCTAAAAATTTAACCTATATATACCGTTTTTCTAAATATTATATTAATATACCCTAAATATATACCCTAAATATACCTTTTTATAAAAATTATATTACTATACTCTAAATGTAGCCTAAACATTAAAAGTCAAAATATGTTTTAAATAATAAAAAAATGCAAATTAAATTGTACTTTGAATTTACAGTATTAATTTAAATTTAAAAATCTACATATTAATGAAAAAATGTACCTAAATTGTTAAATTGGCACGATTTCCTTTTTAAAATCTATTGTGCCCATATTTTTTCACCTTTTTTACAATAAAAACATGTTTTTTTTCATACAAAAAAATTAAGTTCATTTTTGTATCAAAAATTCAGTTTTCCAAAATTCTGAATTGCAATATTTTGGAATAGTATTTATGTGGATATTGTATAATTATTTTAATATTTTGTAAGACAAAATTTAGTAAAACAAAAGTTTGTAAAAGAGAAATTTGTTATCCAGGATTAAAAATAAAACTTTTTTTTTAAACAGATTTTTTTTTGAAAAACAGAATTTTGTGAAAGGGTTTTGTACACAACGCTTCTACTATATGGAAAGGAGTAGAAGCTTGGGTATAGAAAATTAAATAAAAAGGTTTTTTTTACTTTATTTCCATTCCTTTCTGTAAGTTTTTCATACAAAAAAAATGTTTTGTTATTTTTTTTTCAAATTTAATTATTTGTGTATCAATGTCGATTTTCTTATGGTAAAATTTTTATTTTTTTGGACACACTTTATTGTTAGCCATATATCAAAATGTTTAAAATAATTAAAATTACTAATTAATTTTACGTTAAAAATTCTGAATGATTATTATAAACAAAAAAGACGGAGAATGACCAAATTGCCATTCAATTATAAAATATGCTCTTAAAAGGCAAAATATTACCTAAAAAAGGCAAAAATTACTTAATTATGTCCGAATTACTTAAATTATGCCCAAATATGCTCTAATGGGAAAAATATGGCAAAAAGATATATAAAAAATTAGGGAATTTGAATAGTTATCTATTCGTATGACCAAAACTTATTAAATTTTTTTATATAAAAATACCCTAGAAAATGTGCATGTCAAATGTGCATGTTAATAAATAATGTGCATTTGTACTTGGGATAAAATGTGCATGGGATCATTTGTGTATAGTTTCAAATGTGCGGTATAAATTGTAATACTCCAATTTAAAAATCTGAAACGGCAGCACTTTTTCGCTATCGCAGATTTTTCTCTGTGCACACATACACGCACACCAAAGCTTTATATAAATATATATTATATATTATATATTTATATATATATATATACATATAATAACAGCATTTTATTTTCATTACACTTGAGCAGAGTTTTGAGATATAATTTAATGCGAACGTATGGCAAGAAGTGTTTGCGTTATGTGTGCTTACGCAAAGCATATATTCCACATACATACATCATGTACTATAGAGCCTATATAATATATATATATACATACGAAATATTGTAGTACATACTTTTATGCTATCGGCATGGGACACACATATATACAGGCAAAAGCTGCGAAAGTGACAGTTACTGAATTATGCGCACCGTTTTACAGTTTGTGCACTGGATATATAAATATATATATATAGAAATATATATTTATATACATATACACAAATATATACACAGAATTATAGACGCATTATAATATTATGAGCAAAAAAGGGTTTGCGAGTGGGGCCTCTTGTATATACGAATGTATATCTTTAGACTGTGTGCGTGTGTGGGCGGTGAAAGGACCGCGTATTTCCGGGTGACTAACAAGCGCGTGCGATTTGTTCTGGAGATTTGTAAAAGACAAAATTGGCGTTAGGAAATTGAAACCAGCACTTTAAGAGAGGAGTGTTGGATTCGAGATAAAAGGAATTGCAATTACTCTTAAAATTCGGCGTAAAATATAAAGGATGCATATTTTATAGGAACATATAGGAAAGTAAGAGATAAAACATATGAAACCCAAACCCACTTGTTAAAACGAAAGAATGTTTTATTTTTCAAAGTCTTAGAAAATGTTTTTGATTTTGAAACTTATAGAAGAATGTTTTTGGTCTTCAAACTTTTAGAAAAAAACATTTTCGTAAGAAAATTTTAAACAAATTAAAAAAATGGTTTTATATTAAATGCGGCCGCGTACATAATACTATATTTGAGAGATAGAAATTAAATTCCCGAAACTGCTAAATTAATTTAAATGTTGGCTAAAATGATTTGTGTGAAATTTGGAAAAATAGTTTGTGTTAAAGTCCTTATTAGGAATATAATTCACGATAAAAAACCTTAAAGGGGTGAAGGGATTTAATGATATCGCCCCTTTAAAAATGGAGGATGAGTTTGTTTAAGGAGAGGAATTTTCACAGACGGCATACTATAATAAAAAATCCTCTTTTTTAATCAATTGCCTGAGCTTTCGACTAACTTACTGGCTTGGGTTTATTTTAAACTTTATTTTTATTTTTAACTTACTATGATTTGTACGGTGGAAAAATCTTAATAACATCCTACAACAACAACAGCAGCACCTCTTTTTTAAAAAGAAAACTTTGGCTATTATCACGTGAACTTATTGGCATTTTGGCCAAATAGCTTGGAAAAATTTACAATTTGAAGATATATATATAAATTCGAGTAAAAATTGTCAAAATGCTGTGTATATTTTGTACAATTTAATTATTTTTTTTTATTTAGGATATATGCATCAATTAAATAGACTTACAATTACCAGAAATGAAGAAAATTTGCTACCTATTGTTCAAAATATGCTCAAAAATGAAAAATATGTAAACATTAGCTCGTAAAAGGCCATAATATGCAAAAATATGCATTTATGAATAAAATATGCAAAAAATTGCAAAAATACTTACACATAACTCGAAACAACTTACAAATATTGCTTAAAAAACAGCTTAACTCAAACAAAACAAAAGCTATTTAAAAATTTAAAAAATGCAAAGTTACCTCTGACATTAATAAAAAAGCAAAAAAAATGAGAAATATCACCGCTGACACCAATGGATTAGAATAAAAACCCCAAATACTGATATTATATTGTCATTTTTATTGAAATATGGTCAGTTTTAACATTTCTCGACATTTAGTGAGCTTCTGGAGTAGACCGTAAAAAAGTTGCGTAAACCTGAGCCTTCCCCCATTTTAAAAAAGGGTTCTCCATTCGATTGACCACTTTTTGACCACAAATGTTAAGTCCCATTATTGCAAACCAAAAAAAAAAAACTACATCAAAATACACGGTGACGATAACGCACAATCGCCGAGAGGTTAGGTCTCTTGAGTTTAATTTACCACACCCCCAAAATAGGAAATAGCGGTATTTTGGAAGCATTCGTTTTACCACTTTTTGACCACAAATGATCACCAATAATTTTGATTGACCACCCTAGGTTAAAAAGTTATTTGTAAAATAAGTTCGGGGGTCAACTTTACATTTCCTCCCAAATAGGAAAAACTTTTTTTTCTGTATTCGATTGGCCACTTTTGACCAAAAGTTATCAACCTTGGTTAAAAAGTTAATTTAAAAATAAGTTCTGGGGTTACTTCCCATTTCTCTAAAAAAAAAGCATACGATTGACCAATATTTTACAACAAATGGCCACCAATAACTTTGGTTGGTCACCATTGGATAAAAAGTATTCTTTTGCAGCATACGCTTGACTTCTTTTTGACCACAAATGACTACCAATATCTATGTTTGACCACCAAATATCAAATTATTATAATTACTGCAATTATTACCGATAGAATTGCCGAGAGGGACAACGCGTCAGATTTGTACACAATAAATCAATTCTTTCGCAATTGATTTAAGTTGAATTCAAGTTTTTTCGTAAGTTTAATATACTTTCCACTAATTCATTCATAATTGAACCACACTATTTTTAGTTGAATTTATATTAAACTAAATTTATTCGATTGCGATATTTTCTTAGATGAATTTATTGGACTAGATTAATTCTATCGTAATTGTACCTTTTTTATTGTTTCATAGGACCTATATGTGCGCCATCCGTTAGTGAACTTTATGCAAAACTCTGTTTTTATTAAATAAAATAAACCACCTCTAAAGTAGAAAGACCATCAACCTCTAAAATGTACGCCTGCGAGCACAATTCTTTAAAATAAAATACAAACATCATTTTTTATACGCTTTTTTATTAATTTCACCATAATAAGTAATGTCGGATTTGCCTAATTATTTTGATAGGAATTTAGGAATACCTTTTATTTGATACGATACCTTATTTCTCTTGGACCTAATTTTTACCAGTTCTAACAGTGTGATCTATTCTCTTAATCATATTATAAGTTTTGGTGATGTGGGGAGATGCTATTATGATCAAATTTAGAAAAAGAGAAAATGCGCTTCCGCTCTTTGCGAAATTCTACTTTTGCTTAAACTTAAAAGCAGCTTTTAGATTAGAAGCCATTGATTAAAACTACTGCTCGAATGCAGTGGCGTCGCTAGGGTTGGTGTCACTTGGGGCGGTAGATTATGGAGTCACCCCTAATTTAGCGTCTACTTTTATTACAGATGATAAAATTTATATTGAAATTATAGCTATACCTGTTTTTGGGAGACACCCCACAGATAATAAAATCTTTTTACTGAAACCTATTTTTTTAGGTGTTACATCCCCCATATGAGCGAATGTTTACCGAAATTATAACAGATTCATGCTTTTTATATTTTTTTATTTTTTAAAGGATGACACCACACAGATGACGAATTTTATACTGAAATATTATATAATTATAATTTGGTGTCACCCAGGGCGGTCCGCCCCCCTTCCCCACCTCTAGCAATGCCTCTGCTCGAAACGACAAATATTTTGCCCAATTATTAAAATTTGAAACCTACAACTGAAATAACATTTCTTTTTTCATAAATATGAAACAATTCATTTATCGATATATTTTTCTTATAAATTGTTCAAAATTAAAAATAATGTCAAGAAATTTATTTTAAAAACAGGAAATTTGTTATTTTTTTGCATACATTTTAGACGCTCATTGATAATTCAAAAAAATGCCAATATACAAAAAAATAGATCAATAATCGCGTGAAAACTCACAATACTGATACACACCACAGACACACACCAATCACGCGTTTAAGTGAGCGAATTAAAACCCATTAAAAAAAACAGGCACACACACACACACTCGCATCCATCGTGATACGTGAAATTGTGAAAGTAGCTATATATATAAATGTAAATCGCATCCCCGCAAAATCCATCAGTACACGTCTGCTGCACTCTGCACACCTCCTCATGTTGAGTCGATAATTATAGTTACCGTTCATCAAAATTGCGCACCTTCGCGTTGCGACGACGTTTGTTATATTCTCTGAACCGATAACCATAAAATATAATTTCGCTTAATGCGCTTTGGATATATATGAATAAAATGCATTTTGAATATAAACGAAACACGTGCTGATTTTTGTTCAGCAGATATATTATTTCTTTGCGGCAAAAAACGCGCAAATGGGCCATTTTATCGGCGCTGTGCGATTTGAAAATGGCAAAATGGCTGTTTTGCGCGTTTAATGAGGAGCGCACGTGAAATTCACGGGAAAAATGCGAGTTGGTGTGCCCAATCTTCTGGAAAGTCTGAAAATTAGTTTTTGTGCTTGGTGCTTTGCTGGGCGAGTCCTGCCCAGATCGTTATTTTGTAATAGGCAGTGTGTAATCAGACATGATAGCCGATCAAAATCATCTGAGATCGGATGAACTTTAAAAAAACCCTTCCATAAATCTGAGAGTATCAATATTTTATGAACCTGAACGGGATTTTTGGTTTTGAAGAATTTCATTTCAATATAGGATACATTTGGTACTTTCAAGTGTATTTTTAATAAGATGAAATAAACGGAAATATAAATGAAATTGCTTTTGAAGAGAATTGAATTTATTAGAAGGCACAAAGAGGGCATCCATCATCTAGATATGTGTTTGTTTAGTGTTTTTGTATGCTTGTTGCGGCGCAGCGGCGCCGGAGCACAGTGGTCTTGGTTTTACAAAAAAACATATAGTAAAATAAAAAAAAACGTTAAAAAATAAAAATATTAAAAATAAATAAATATTTTATAAAAAAAGTATAAAAATGTTTCAAATTATTTAAAAAAACTTAAATAATTTGGACAAGTTTTTTTTAGAGATAATAAATAAATCGCTCTCCAAAAAAAATATGTTCTCCTAAAAAAATGCAACTAAAATAAAATTAAATTTAATTTTGTTTTTATATTATTGTATTACTTTTTATGGAAATTCTCATTTTATAATTATTTATCATATTTTGCAGTATATATTAGTTTTTATATGCAAAATTGACTTCTATTTGAAATTTTAAAGCGTAAATTTATGAAACTAAATTGCAACTAAGGTTGCTAGAAGTTGCAAGTTTATTATTGTTACCATATTTAAGTCTTTAAGCAATCTTTTGAGAAAAATTTTAGGTTGAAGATATGTAAGTAATTATAAAAGTATATCGCCCAAAGACCACTGTGCGGAATAGCGGCTGGCTGGCCCTTGCCTAATCTGCATGTGCCTATATTTCCTTCTGGAAATTCCTTGCGAAAATATAGGCTCAAGCATATATAAATTGTACATTTTATAGCGCATATATATTTATATAATAAATATATGAAAAAAAACATACTTCATTAATTTATAAGACGCTATTGTCTTGCGTTGTCGGCTCGCCGTGCTTTTGCCGCCGCGCCGTTGCCGCGCCGCCGTTTGGTCGTTCGTATCATATTTCGGTATCAAATTTATCGGCGAAATAACATAAATTGTTTATTTTCCCATCCATTGATTTGTGTGCATTACATAAATTCTATGTACTCGCACATAAAGTACCCACAAAATAACACACACACACACACTCACACAAACACATAATTCCGCACACAAGTAGCAAAATATTGTGAATAAATGTTAGGTACACATTTGTTGTATATTAACAATTGTACATATATATATGTTAATGGTATTTACTTGTTTGTAATATATGTTTCATGTACATAAATGTATTTACTAATATGTACATGTGTTATGTTTATGTTTATGAAGAAATTAAATTAACAATAATATAAGTGTGTGTGTGTGTGTGTGTGTGTGTGTTGCATATATACATAATACCTTTTGTATAGTACGAATACGAGTACGAGTATATAGTATATGTACAATAAGAAATACATATAGTACTATACAATATATCCATTTGGAATATGTTTTCTGCAAATGCGGTGAATCCATATCAATGTTGGAAATAATATAATTATGGTGTAACATAGCAATGGCTCTTGTGCATTGTGTAATGTTGTCTATTTACAATCGTATAGAATATATACTCGACTGTATAAGTGTGTACTTTAAGTTTGCCTATTATATATGTTTGTATATATATATATCTCTGCTGTGTTCGTATACGTGCGAAAAAAAGCATTGTGAAGGAATGCAAATTTTGTATTTCATACACACACACACACTTTTGAATATATGTGAGTGCACATTTAGAATACTGAGCATTTGATTGAATGTACGTATAATATAAGCTGGGGTAAGGAGACGTCTTCGTTTGCATAAAAATCCTATCAAACATTCAAATTCAAAAGTATATGAACTTTTAAAAAAAAATCCCATGCTCAGTCTTGAACTTGGACCTCATTCTTATGACGTAGCTACCTAGGCCATTACGGCTCATCTACACCAGAGGTTCGAGCCGACTGGCCACCGATAAAAAATCGTCTAGGCCGTCAGCCATCAGCCGTACGTCGACGACCATTATTTCGGTTAAATCTACATAATAACTGTCAATAATATTTATTATTCAAATTTAAACAAAAGAAGTTCTAATCTAAGGTGTCAAATAATATATTTCAAAAACATATGCCCTCGATAAAGATAAAAAAATCTGTTCTTTTATCCCTGGGGCATGGGCTCAGTATTAATCCAGTAACTCAAAATTCAACTGCCACTAATTTTTAGCAGAGTCAGTCATATCCTACTTTAAATTCTATGCTCATATTTTCAGCCGACATAAATAAACGATTTTAAAAGAAAAGATTTTAAGAAGAAAGAATTTAGAAAAGATTATCGCAATGACATTATTAAAAGCAAGCCATAAATCGCTCTCCAGAAAAATGTGCTCCCTAAAAAATATTTGCCCCTTATAAAAAAATGAGCTCCAAAAATAAAATAAATGTGCACCTTAAAAAAACAGTGTTCACTGAGAAATAAATATGCTTTAAAAACATAAATGCCAACTAGAAAGTATAATCTGCCCAATAAAATAGTTTTTGTTTTTTGTTAATATTTTTTCTATAAATCTTTTTTTAACTGTCCCGTAAACGCACTTTTCTCTTAAAATGCATTTAAAAAGGGCGTTTTTTAAAAGCTCCCCTCCCACCCTAAAAGGAAAAATTGCGCCAAAATTTATTTTCATATTCGTAATCAGCGCAAAAAAATAAAAAAGTGACAAATTTAGGGGCATCGATAATCGTAATCATGCCCAAAAAAAGGCAATAAAAAGACTGCATTATTATATTTCAAGTGCACATTTATTTTTTCAGTTGCACTTTTTTTCAAATGCATTTTTTCAGTTGCACTTTTTTTCAAATGCATTTTTTTAAATGCTTTTTTTTTCAAATGCATTTTTTTAAATGCATTTTTTTCAAATGCATTTTTTAAATGCTTTTTTAATTGCATTTTTTTAAATGCATTTTTTTTAATGCACTTTTTTTAAAAAAAAAATTAAATGCATTTTTAATAAAAAAGCATTTTATTAAAACTGCTTTATTTTCAAATGCATTTTTTTAAAATGCATTTTTTTTTAATGCATTTTTTTAAAAATATTTGTTTTTAAAGTACATTATTTTGTTAGCGATATTAGGCTAGCATGAGCCGCCGCCGACATTTCTATATCGGCTGCGACCTCTGATCTATACGACTACGAGAAACTTAGATTTTGTTTAAATACACTCTAACGCGCTTCGTTTATTTCGATTCCGAGTGACGGTGAAATTTTGAACATACATAAATACAATGGTATAATCGAGATAGAGGAGACACAATAATCAGATGACCTTTTCACTTAATGACGCACACTCAAGTGTCCTTGTGCCGCATTACCAAAGACCGCGCAATTACGACGATATAAACATGCATTTTTTCTAATTTGTTCTCCTTTTCAAAGAGACACACAGAGAAACACCGAGAAACACACAGAAACACCGAGAAACACAACTCAAACAAGCAAACACACATTAAAAAGGTTTATTGATAGATTGGTGATTTTGGCGTAGTAAATGTTGGTATATATGCTGCTTTAGTATATGTTATGTAGGCACGTTTTGCCGTAAATCAATAGCGCTTCGTCGCATTTGGCACAAGGCATATATCTTTGTACCGTTTGGCCTTTTGCAATGACCCATAATCTTGAGTGAATCTTCTGTGCCCGGTGTGGTATATTCGCACGAGCATCGAGCTCACGTTTGAGTTTGCGTTTGCCGGTGTTAGTGTATGTGTACGAATTTGTGTCTTTGTGTGTTTGTGTGTGTGTATGTGTGTGTCTGTGTGTTTGCATTAAGCAACAGGTTATAATATAATACAATTGAATACTTATAAACATAAAAGTGTGCTATGTTCAAACATACACAAAAAAATCAATGTTTGCAAATCAGTTGCGGTGTACTTTACCGCAAATAGCAGCGGTTTAAGTATGTTTATACTTTTCATAGTTATAGATGATTTTAATTATATGCGCTTGTGACGTTTTTATTGATATTTATGATAATATTATAAATATACATAAATTGAACTTGGATGGATATAAATGAGGGTGTCAAGTCATTCAGAAATCCAAATTAAATATTTCTAGTGAATTGTTTTTTTATTATATTATTAAATTAAATCAAACTGAATCAAATAATTAAATTCAGTGATTAGTCAAAAATAATATATATATAAATATATATATTTTTTTAGTGACTTTTATCGGTATTCAAAGAAACCAATTTGTAGTTTTCAATTTTACCATATTTTTTGATTTAATTTTCGACTTTTTTTAGAAGTTTTTATATTCTTAAATAATCAGTGATATTTCACAAAAACAAACCATTATGTGTTTTTTTTTCAAATTAGTGAAAAAACCAGAAAAAAACTGGATTTCTAAAATATATACACTTTCCTCTGAATTCTTTAAATTCGACATTCCCATTCGACATTGATCTGATATTTACATTTGGCGCAAGTTTTGTTTATCGCTTTTTGAATGCGCCTAAGAAAATATTAAAAACCTCTTTAATTAATTTATTTTAAGGTTTCGACTTAAATGTGTGTTTTGTATGTACTTAGTGGGAATGACGCACGTATATATAATATATATACATATATATCACATAGTCTGGATCAATAATTAAACAACACGCAGGAAAAGCACACAAAAGTTGGCTATTTAAATTTAATTTTTTATTTGTTTTTTAAATGACTGTAAAAACATGCAAAACTATAAACACACACTTGCCAGACGTTTTTATTAAATTTTCTGTTTTTGGATTTTATTAAATTCACGATATAATTGTCAAAGGTAAAAATATATATTCACATCACTTTGATTGCACTTGATGCTAATTTCACGGCAATAAACAATGCAAACACCGATGGAAACCCGCAAAGAGGTAACATTTATGTTATATGTATAATTGTGTATGCCTCAAATGCATATAAATAAAATACTATGTATATATAGTACAGCTTTCCTGGTGCATATATACATGAGCAGCCGGCGTGCGCGGCGTGCCCGCAATCATCGCGCAGTTCCGGTTTCGGAACGATCACGATTTTCTTCGTTGGCGTATTCATAGAGACAGCACAATTGCCACTTTAAGATTTCGCACACACATACACACACATAGACACACTGCGGCGCGGTGCATCGCGGTGCATCACGGTGCAACACAACGATAGCGGGCTCGCGCGTTCACCTATCTCTCGTGCACCGAAGATGAATCATTATTTATTGTTGAGTGGTTTTTCAGGCGTTCGCTACTTTGCTTCGCATTAGAAACGTATAAGTGTTATATATACCAATGAAACAATAGTAGTTTTCAGCTTTTTTTATTTGCCTCTCTATAGATATAACATATAATAAACATATACGTATATATACTGTAATTATATATAAACTCGATGCACGTGCGCGAGTGTACCATATATAAACAGGAGAACTGAGCGGATTGCGGAAGTGTGCGGTGAATGTTCGTTTTTATGTATTTGATTTGTGGTTGAAATGTAGAAAAAGACTAAAGAGGAAAGATATAGGCTGAATTATTATTAGGTTTTTATCTCAAATAAAATATTTTTGGTTAAGTATTTTTAAAATGCTTTACTATACATTTTAATTAGTTATATTTCATCAGGGATTTTTTTAAATTAAAATTCTTTCAAATATATTTTTTTTAAATTCAAAATAATGATAAATAATATCATATAATTATAGTATTAATACTATTCGGTGATTTTTTATTGAAAAATAGCAAGGACACTAGGTGGCGTGTTTATTCTCGTTTTTAGACGTAATTGATTTACAAAAAAACACATATCTTATATAATAAGGACAATGCCCCTTCCCCCAGAAAAAAAGTCAAACAAGAAAACGTGAATTACACTTCATTTTTCATATTTTTTTTTTCGTATATGGTTATGGTAGATCAAAATATTCAGGTGCCGACGGTACCCGGTCCGATTCCCGGCTATGGTCATTGTAAATGTTTACGAGATAATTCGTCTCTACAGAAATTAAATTATTAAAACAAATATTTGCTCTAAAATACAAGTAAATTTCATAAAAAACATTCAAGCTGTATAAAACTAAGGAAAATGATTAATATTGAGCCAGAAGTTGAATATGAGCCGAGCAATTATATTCAGGCCGAGCAATAATATTCCGGCCAAGCCGTTATTCTAGGTTTCCAGGTTAGGCTTAATAAGGAACCTAAAAAAGCTTATTCAGCCAAAATATTCTTCCTTTATTTAGGTTTTGCTTATTCAGGTGTATTGCTTTAAGGACCTACATTAAAAATGGCTAAAAACTAAGTATGCCAAAAAAAAACAAAATCGTCCCAAAAAAAATATTGACATAAAAAAATATAT
>JAAAKO020024210.1:0-14407 GCA_010015015.2 Bolitophila cinerea
ATGCAAATGACATAAAAGTTAATATTTATGAATTAATGTATGAAAAGGTTATTCTTTAAATAATAAATTCCTGACACCAGACAGGTTTAGCATGTAGGACACTTATACTTCGGGAACACTGCCACCCATAGATCCTCTGAAGATAGAGGAGAGGTTGATCTCTATCGCCAAAAAAACAGTCTATGAGAGAACAGTTCGTGTACACTCTCGTCTATTGGATGAAGTGTACGTGGATCTAACCCTCTCTCGGGAACCTAAAACATTCTTCAAAAAAAAACAGGAATGAAGTAGTCTTACGGCTTCCCAAATTCTGGCTTATTCTCGCTCCAGATGGTTTCGTGACACTTTGATAAGGACTTTCAATATCTGCTGAGGTTTAGCCCCTGTACCGCCAACCTAATTTAGCCGGGTTTTAAAATAGTGACTGATGATCCTTACCATATGCTATGCAAGGCCGTAGATACGGGGGTTATGGGCGTTTAACCTTCTTATATGCGTTTTATTTACTTGCAATTTTAGCACTATTTTTGTTTTGGGTATCAATATTTTTAAATAATAGTAGCTTTCTGTGAAATTCTACTAGATTCGCCTGGCGACGTCATTTTGCACTTTGCTACATACTGGCAGTCGGTTTCCTCGCTCTCCATTCTAAGTACTAAGTTACAAAACAATCTTTTATCTCGCTCTGGGCCTACTAGTTCTAATAAAATCTCCATACGCAGTACACTATCAATTAAGTATATTGACTATGATGAAGTGAGTAATATCACACTCAATATTGAAATAAGTATCGCTTACACCTTAGTCATAGTCCACGTTTTAAAGTTGAATTTCAGTACAACGGAGATCGAGGACGGGGTGCGTGGTGAGTAGGAGTTACAGTTTCAAAAATAGAAACCTAATAATTAGCTAAAATTATTTTTAATTATCCCAAAAAAGGTTGGCTGCCCCAAAGAGTTTTCGAAGAGAAACCCCCTACCACCCAAAAACAACATTTTATGTTTTGAAAATAACCACTTAGGAGTGGGAGGGGTTCAAAGATTTGTTAAAAAATTAGATAAAAAATATTCCGTGATTCAAGGTAAGTTGGTTTAACATCATATTAAATGTTTTAAAAATATCTATAATTATAGAAGGAGGGACGACGGTCTGACACTTTCAGTCGATATTTAATAAACGTCATATTTTATACTATTTTATATAGAGAGAGGAGAGGAAGGGGAAACGAAAAAAATATGATGAAAAAATGTAAAATCTATACAGTTCTTCATTTTTTGGTGCCGTAGACCCTAAAACTAAAGGGCTGTATAGGTTTGACCTTTTAAAAATATTGGAATTTTTATCGTTCCATATCCCTTACATAGCAAATTGTACAATATACGAAAATCCTGAATGATTAGTCCGATTCTCCTTTTTTTATTTTATATATATATTAAATACCTATAATTTGATACCAAACTTACCTCACTTCGCGGAACGCTCCGAAATATATTTTTTCTAACTTTTAACCCAATAAATACACCACTTTCTGATAAATGAGGGGGACTTAAAGTCCCCAGTCTCTAAACCCTAAACTGCACTTACGACAAAAGGTTTAGGGATGTTATTCTTCCTATAAAACAAATTTTGTCCGTTTAAAAAATCAAATACATTATCTAAAATAAAAAAAAATTCTCTAGAGCACAATATTGTTTCAAGAGTAAATTAAAAAAAAAAAAAATCGCACATTCTTTAAAAAAAATATTGTTTTTAGATGTTTTCAATGCTACAGCAAATTTACGAATTGTAAAAACCCGCGATAAAGAATATATATATAAAAAAATATTTAAAGAAGTATAAACTTGGTTGTATATATAAACTTTCGCATAGCTTGAATTAAATTATACATACACAATTAAATGTGTGCTTTAATAACCACCAAAAATCTATTTCCGTATTTTATGACCTATAGCTACAGCCCCGAGTAAGACTTTCACCCTGTACCCTCCTATCGCTCCACTTCCTCGGCGAAACACTTAAAATACACAAAAGGTTAATTACTGATTCCATATTCACCTAATGTGATATACGCGAAAACATCAATACTCGTACACACACACACACACAAACACAAAAAAGCTTGGCATTTACCATATTATGCTAACACACACACACACGCACAATTTTCTGTTAATTTGTGAAGAAAGTAAATCAAGTGCCTTCGCACTTCCGAGCAATAGCGACGCAGCGCTGCGTGGGTGCGTGTTTGCCAATATTGGGATTGCGTGTGCTCAGCGGGCGGTCGGTCGGTGTGGGTGGTGGGCGTGCTGTGTCGTCCAGGTGCTGCTACTTTACAACTATAGAGCCAGAGACCGTCACGAGGGTTAGAGAGCTTTTTACCGGCATGTCGTCATCGAACGTATTAAGTAAAGTGAGAGCGCTCGGCATAGAATTAATTATAAAAAGTGTATTGACCGATATCGTGTGACCTTTGAACGAGAATTTAGTAAATACGATGGCCAGGTGTGCGATCGATTAGACAAAGCATAGCCTTATGGCGACGTGCAATATACGCAGAAGATAATTGGTTAATTTAAAACAAATACTACGACATTCGCTTAAAGCATTTTACTGAATTTGTGTTCAGCTTTTGTTTTCAGAAATTAAATATTTATTTTGTGCACGAGTAATATTTAGAATGCACATTTTAGCGAGCATTTTAAATACGAAAGCTTTTCACTTTCCATCGCTCACGATTTCATTCGACTATTTTACCCAATTTCCTAGAAATATCGAGCGCACTCTTACTGCAAATTCGCTTTAAAAGCTACTCACATACATCGATAAATGGTTTAATAGACCGCATTTGGGTTGTGTGTAGGTGTGTGTGTGTGTGTAAACTTTATCCCATTCCCTCTCCAGCGCGATCTCCTACTTCACACACAGCTGAAAATGTGTGTCGCAAATGTTCCGCCTTCCGCACGAAAGCATAAAGTGAACATTGTGTCCCGAAATGTATTTAGCTAAAATTCGAGAAAATGTGATTTCAACCCCGGCGGCGGTGACGGCGGGTGGAGGACAGAGCGGCAAGGGCGACAAAATAATATTGCATTTATGGAAAATGGCTTACACACATTTTGTGTGAGTTCAAATAAAATCAATATCGAGTGCTTTTTAGGGCCACACTCCCACGCGTCAAAGGAAAACGTAAAGTTCTGAGAACAAGAGCTCGCGCACGCACTCATTTTAAAAGAAGTGCTTTGAGCTAAAGTGTATTTAATTTAATTTCAAAAATATACTCGATAGTATATTTCTCGAATGGAAGGGGTGTCAATAATAAAAGGAGATGTCTAAATTCGATTTCCGTATTTCAATCAAGGGCACATATAGACACACAGAAAATGTGTAGAGGAATTCCATTGAAATGATTAGGTTACAAAGTGGTTTCGCACAGGGCGTAAATTCTGCTTCCCAAATTAATGCGGGTCTTTGTGGCAGTGAATTAACATTGTGGAATTGTTTCAAGTTTTGTACCGATTTAAAGCTATGTATTTTACTGTCTAATTGATCTTAGATTTTTTTTGGCATTCCTCATAAAAGATGGCAATACCGATACATTTGTTGAGAAGGAGTTGAACTATAATGAATATAATTAATGCAGTTTAGCTAAAATAGTAAATCACATAATTAGAAAAAGAAGACAATTTATGGGATTGTTTCAAAATAAGATGGATGCTCTGTAAAAATAAAAAATAAATCTGAAATAAGAATAGGTTATTTTATTTAAAGTAACAGATTGAAGTTTTGGATACTTATTGAGTTTTATATGCTCAAAAACAATGATTTAAGATATACAAATAAAAATTATTTTATAAACAAATAATAGCCATTATTGCGGCCAAGAAGCAACATTATTAATACTCTTATTTTAGATTTGCGTTTAGAGACTCCACTGTTTAAAGTAGCAGTTTAGTACCAGTTCGTGTAATCACGTAATCATATAATTTTGACGGTCAGCCAGTCAATATAAAATTATTTAATACTTAAAATTATAACAATAATCGCACAAATATTAAGTTTAGAAACAATGACCCAAATGCAAAATTCCCACGCGCCGACATGTATCTTTAAGATAGCCAGCGCAAAGATGGACTTTTAGTGAAAATAAGTTTTTAATCAAAAAATACGCAGAGAAAGCATAAACGTCGAAATCTGTTGGACTAGCCAATATCCCCATTGAGCTCATTAAAATGTCACTTCTTATTATTTTACATTATATCCTACACATCTTTAATTATTCCTTAACATCAACATCATCCACATTCTCTAAATCATGGAAGAGAGCCCCAATAATTCCCATACACAAAAACACCCGCTACTAAGAACTTACAGACTTCCGACCAATTAATATCCTTCCTGCTTAATCAAAGGTCATCGAAAAAATTCTTAAAAAATACATTGATGTCGACATTGAGTGTTATAACCTTTAAAACAACTACAAATCTACACAAAACGTAGGTCCTTGCTCATTCTTCTGGATTTGTCGAATGTCTTCTTTTTCCCATTCCCTTCCAAACTAATCTCAAGCTACCTCAGTGATCGTTCATTCTGTATATAATTGTGGGTTTCATTCTGATTTCCTTCCTGTTTCCACTGGCGTCCCCCAATGATCTGTCCTTAACCCCCTACTATTTTCCTTGTTTATATTAATGCCTTCTGTTCTTTTTAACTTCTGTAATTTCCATTTATTTGCAGATAATGTGCAAATATATTGTCCTTTTCCAATAAAATCGTTAATTTTCAAAGTAATCTTAATAACGTGTCTGAAAGGTGTCTACAGAAACACCTTGCCCTAGATATAAATAAAACACAAGTAATTATGTTTACACCTCCCCGATCAGTGGTTCCCGTCAATGTTTCGACCCTTGAAAACATTATACTTAAACCGTTAAAAATTTAGGACTTGGAGTGAACAGTTCAGTTGGATAGAGCTTGTATCGAAAGTTTCTTCTAACAAATTCGCTGGAATTCTTAGTCACCTTTTGTCATCCGATACAAGTACTATGTTGGTTCATTATACTTTATCTCACTTATGGACCAAATGTCTTGAGTGAATTATCTGCAGCTGAGCTTAAAATCCTTGATCGTGCATTAAATGCTTGCTTACTGGAATTTCAAACAGAAATGTAAAGTGTATTTCTGCAACGCGTCATAGTTAGTTATATTTATATATTTATGTTTATAGTTAAAGAATTGCTGCTAGATAAGGCTATAGTCATACACTGTGTCAGCTATTATATTATTTTTATTATTATTTATTTCTTTTTTTAAATATATTTTTGTGTTAATATGTCTTTAAATTAATATTTATTTTATGAATTTTTACACATTCGATAATACCATCTAAATTTTTTAATTTTATATAGTAATTTAATTTCTACGGATATGTTATGGGAATAATGTCTTTTTTTAGTATTCCGGCCCTGCCGTTATCCAGGTTGGTTGTTTTAAAAAGGAAATTAATAAATGCCTTTTCAGCCTTTATTAAAGCTGTGCTTTTTCAGGGTATTTTAAAATGGGTTATAAATAAAACAACTTCCAATTTGGAGTTTTTTTAGATTATTTTGTATAATACGTTTGACTAAAATGCTTAGGTATTTTAAATTCTGTCTTAACAAAATTCACCTTTTCAATTTTTTTATAAATTAGTTTTTTTTTTAAATTACGTTTTTTTTCAAATTACGTTTTTTTTTTAATTATTTTACAAAATTATGCGATTTCAAAGTTCTGGGTTACAAAATTCGAAAATTGTTTGTTTTTGGTTCTGTAAGCATATTTTTGAATTTTTTAATTTACAATTTTGAAAAACCGAATTTTGTAAATAAGAGTTTTGTTAAAACAGAATTTAAAATCCTTAAAAACTTTTGGTCAAATACCATAGTGACGATTTTCTGGATCCGCTTATGCTCTATAGATTATAGATTAACGAAAAATGACAGATAAAATTACTATACTACCATCATACCCCTAGAAAGGTCGAATCTTTTTTGATCGATTTAAGAATGGCAGACACTTTATCCATGTTTAATTGAATTCCTAAAGCTAAAACCACTGCTACAATAGGATCAACAAAATATGTGAATACCATAAGTTCCAAATCAAACCCTATGACTTAATCTATCAGTTTGCACAGTGTTTAATTGGAATTTTTAGAAATTTGTGCTTAATAAATCTAAAAAAGTTGATGTGGGCATTTATAATTATGTAATTAATATCTATTCAAAAAAAATATTTTATATTTTTTTTAGCCATTTAGGGAGAGAGAGAGCCTTTCAATGAAATTTCTCCCAAATTTATTAAGTTTGAGACATCCTGAAACATAACTTTCTGACCAAAAAATGGTATCATTTCTTATTATATATAAAAATCATTTTTTTTAATTTGATTTTAATATAAAGCCATTTGAGGATATTTGGCAATAGCTGTTGCAAAATCTCAATTGACAACTGTGAATGGCTTTGCGATTTATAGTATAATATCGTAATAGTAATTTATTAATATTTTTGTAACAAAACTATAAAAACATTCTTAAAATATTCGTTTTACAGATTAATACAGCATCAATTTCAAAAGAGGCTGTTTCATTGTCTAAATAATGAAATATTGCTTATATTAATATTGTACTCGGCAATTTCCACCTTCCTTTAAATTTAATTCGCTGTAAAACCGTAAAAGTTTATTTAAATATTGCAGAAATTCCTATGACCCGGCAATATTATTATTACATATTACAAAAATTTCTGAAAATTTGGATGAATTTTATTTGATGAACAAATAGATTGTCACTAACATATTTTTTAAAGCAACTATAACGCTATTGAAACCAGTTAAACCACAATTTATGTTTTTTCATCATTTAAAATATAACCTAACTTTTTATAGTAACCCGAACCCTAATGTAATAAAAACTCTGATTTGCTCTTCTTTATTTTAACTCGATTCTTTAAAACTAGTAAGGAGAGACTTGCAGGCTGCTACTGTTTCCAACTTGCCAGTTGCCACCACTTTTAGATTACGACATTCTAGTAGTGTTATTGTGTTATAATCTAAACTCCGACAGACATCAACGTCAAAAGAGACTCAATATAAAGTTATTGCTGAACAAAATATGAAATAATTTTAATAAAATAACTTAAAATTAAAAATTGTTTTTTTTCTTGTTGAATATTTTATAGACAATTAATGTTAATTATTTGTGATGTGTTGATTTTTCATTGAATTAACATAATCCTTACATAATTCCAAAAATATTATTAATTGGCAATTTATTATCATGTTTATTCCAAAATGGCGTGATACTGCAGGTTGCATCCTTTTTTGGCTTGCAGGTTGCCACACCATCTTTAGTGTTTGGCAAAAGTAACAACACAGCAAATTTCTTAGGATCGATTTTTAATATTTTTCAAATGTTGTTAATATATATATATATATATATATATTTTTTTTTTTTTTTTGAGAATTCAAAACATGTCTAGCATAGTATTGTGCCTTTTTAATTGTTGTATACAACATAGATTTCAACATCATTTCATTTAATAAACCTACTTTTTTTAAATTAATGAATTTTGATATCATAGTTTAAAATTAAATAGGAAATAAAGGTTTTCCATTTTTTCCCGTGAACATAGCCCCTATCAAAAAGCTGTATTTTTTGGTCAATAAATTGTTTAATAATATCGTCTGTTTTATATTTAGATTTTAGACTATATATTATATTGACTTTATTTGAATTTATCGCATATATCGTATCGACTTGATTAATTAATTTTCATTTAACTTGATGGAAGAAAAAAAACACGATATGCAAAACTTATATATAAATACTTTACACCACCAAGTTTTTCCCTATAATAGTTTTTAAAGTGTCTCAAGTTTAAAGCAACTTTCCGGCATTGTATCACAAGAATCAGGTGTTTCGAGTTCAGAGGATATTTGCATAAAATATACCATCAAAATTATTTGAAAAGTTGAATTTTCTATTATACATATTACATATATTACTTCAGTTCATGTCAAGCTCTGATGCAATTACATGCATTGTGCATTTTAGGGTTTTCACTCTTCGATGACAAAATGGAAATTTACTTGTATAATACTCAAATATTATACAAATTTAAAGGAGGTTAAAGAAGATTGTCGGCGTTCTGCTTGTGTTTCACTATTATTATGTGAAAATCGTCCAAAATATGAAGTTTTCAAAGTTGAGCTTTGCAGAAAATGTGGTGACAAATTTCGAAAATTGTATTTTCTTTGTTATGTCTTGCGATTTTCTCTGAATTTATGTGGAAAAGCTCTTGTTTTAAACTTTTTCAGTGAAGGGAAGTAAAGCAAAGCTTAAATAAAAGATTAATTTATTAATTATTCATAATCAATTAATTTATATATTTCTTTTAAATATATTAAAAACACCATATATATACGCCTATATCACAGTTAGTTAAAGGAAAACCTTCGATATCAACAAAATGCTGCTGTAAAAGTTAATTTCCTTTTCGAAAGTGAGTTTATAAATATTTGTCTGATTTTTACTCTGCACATTAAATTACTATATGTGTGTATACATAAATATGCCATAAATAGTATATTATTTCCTGTTCCACATCATGAACCGCGCCTGCCCACCGGAAGTGAACTTCACAAAGGCCTGCTGAAGATATAGGGCTTCAAATACACACACACGCACACACACAAATACACTGCAAATTAAATCAATCGATTGAACCGCTCAAACGCTCGATCGTCCATTTGTGTTTTGTGAAATACGTCCTGAAATAAATACCGCATATAACAGCGTATATTATATACGTTTTATGTGGAAAATGATGTTTTAAGTAGCACATCGTATATATATTTATATATTATATTATATATATATATATATATATTATAAATCGAAATGGGGCTCCAAAGAGATCATAAAACGTTTAATGGATACTCAAATCAATATACATATAATAAATAAACATATATATATATGCGTATTTATTTTCAAAGGAATTCCAGTTAACCGTTATCTTAAACGCACCCGCAAAATCCACCACCAGCCCCACCAGCTCCCGCTCCATTTCAAACAAATACAAATTAAGGGAAATCATGGCTTTTCCGGCTGTCATAGGGTGTCGTTATGCACACTTCAGCACAATATAAACGATTTAGTACTATAGGCGTATTATAGTATTAATTAAATCCTAGCTCTATTTTCCTATTCAAACACTCATAGTTTTTCAAGCAATCACAATTGTTTTCCGCACCCTGTGTTTTATGGTGCGGGTGTCCGAACTCCAGCAAACTTAAACCATTTTGTTTCGCTCGCAAAAATAATGCACTCTTGGCGACATGCGTTAGCGTAAAAAAAAGCTTATCTCTCTTCCTCTGTTTATATTGAATATATAATTAAATATTCCGAAAAAATGCGTACTAAATATCCATTTTAGACGAGCAAAAGACTGTGAAATTCGATTTTCTTGTGTATAATGGAAAAATATATTAAAATTCATCAGGGAATTGAAAAGATAATTGACAATAAATAATGGGCGTAATTGTGGGTTGCGATGTCGTTGAGGAGCTGGAGCTATAGCTAAGTCTCAAGAGTGCATACAAAATTATATACGAAAAAGCAAACGCGAAATCAATGAGATGTGTTGTCTGAGGAGGGTTGGAGCGAAAAGTATAATGAAGAATTGATCTGAAATATATCGTTAAAAAATAAATAAGATTTTTGAGGATTTCTATTGGCGTTAAATTAAAAAAAGTGAATTTTCCAAAAAAATATATCAAAAAAATCTATATTAATAAAATCGATACAAAATTTATAAAATCAATTAATTTAATCAAATTAATCACATTAATCAAATTAATCAAATTAATCAAATTAATCAAAATAATCAAAATAATCAAATTAATCAAATTAATTAAATTATTTAAATTTAATGAATAATATCAATTTATTTCATTTAAATAAATCAAATCAATCAAATCAATCAAATCAATCAAATCAATTTAATTTCTAATTAAATAAGTGAAAACAAATAATTTGATTATTTTTGTTTGTAGAAATCTGCCAGCTTCTTTGGTAACTCTGCCATTAGGCCTTTATGGTGGCTTCTGAGACCTTCTTGAAGACTTCATTCCATTTATTTCTGTATTCTTTCTCTTTGGCTTCCTTCTTTGTTTTCTTACATTTAGTTTTGGTGGGTTGGCTTCCATTGGCACTATTTTGATGTTATTATCTTTGCAGGGACCTTTTGCTATAGTGGCAAGATGTTAGATTAGGCTAAAAGAAAGAAGAAATTCTGTGTTTTCTAATAAATTGTAGCAATCTTTTCTGAACGCACTCTTTCACATAAATTTCACCATTAATAGTGCCAGTTGCTACGTAACTCTGACTTCTTAGCCCACAAGTGCAAATCGCTTGCCACACAAAAAACTTCTTGGGGTACTTTGACTTTTGTATGTTCTAAATTGTTTCTTGACTTTTCCTCGTTCTTTTGCTGTATAATACTCCTGACCTGTCAATTGGGAGAGTCTTGACAATCGAATCGAATTTTGATAAATAATCTGACTTCAACTTTTTAACTCGGCGCTGTGCTTCCAGGTTCTTTGTGGAATTCCTGTCAAGTACTGACTGTACTTTGTAAGTCTTAAGGCCCGCAGCTGCTTTGATTTTGCGAATTACATTTTCGCTGCAGCTTGCTTTGCCGCCCATTTCCGATTCGACAGCCTTGGATTCATCTCTTAATCGAATAATCGAAAATAAACGATTTACTATCAACAGAAATTCTATTCGATACACATGCTTACTCATAACCCTTTTTAAAAACAAATACAAGACTATTTAAAACTGAAATACTATTTTCTAAAGAATCGTAGCAACTCAGGCAATGGCTTACAAAAAGTAGAATTGAATATGATGTTTTTCTATAGTTCTTCATTTTTGAAATTAAAATCCATTTAAAATGGATTTTTTACTTAAAAATCATCAACACCTTAATATTCTTATTTTTCCATTTTTACATCAATGCAAAATGGACTGTAAGCAATTTTAGGAAGTTTTAGAAACTATAGGGCAACTCATGGTAAAACATAAAAGTGATTTATGAAATACAATTACAACCAATTTTCAATCAATCAATTTATTAAGACTTTCAATTATCTTTTCGATTCTTTTTTTGATTACATATATACCTTTAAAAAGAATAAAAAATTTGCTAGAGTACAAGAAAATTGTTGCAAATAAAATGCAAATACTCGTAAGTTTGGGATTGATCCATGCTAATATGGAATAAATTATAGCTCAGTTTTGTAAAATCTTAAAATCGTTCATATATCTGAAACTCTTTTATATCTATTTTTCTAACATAAAACCATAAAACAACACAATTCCACATACGCATATAAATAAGTCACGTACTCGACACCCAAATCTAAATCTCGCACTTTCCGCACTTTACCTCACCCTTTCCACCTTTTCCACCCTTTCCACCCTTACCAACGCATATTCTACGCCCGAGTTTATCACACACTCTCGACTGCGCGCAATGTCGATAAAACCGAAGAAATGGCCAAAGATAATCTTGAGTCCACTACGCGCAACTCACGCCCCCACCCACCGTGTGCTGCCCAATACAAAGTATAAGGGTGAAATTAATGTCACGCATATCACCATATATATATACATATATACGGACTTATAGACCATAAAACGCGTGGATAAAGTGTAGAGTCGTATAGACGCGAATAATATATGTATGATTTGAGAGACAGCGTTAGGCTATCAACGCATGAAATGACTAGGACCTCTCTTAACATTAAATGCAATCGATAAACGCAGAGAATGACGAGCAGTAAATGTGTGACGCAGTTAAATGCGTTAGTGCTATATAAAGATGGATTGAGTATTTCGATGCGAACGTGCGAAGAGTATTTTCAAATCTAGCGAGTTATTAGTTTTTTAAGATATGGCGACAGGCACGTTCCGAGAGACGTGCGCCAAAAATAATGCGTATCTAGAATACCAAAATCATAATTTTTATGAATAATAAAAAATAATCTATGTTTTATTATTTCAAAAATGTAAAAACTAAATTATGATTTTGATCTGCTAGAGATATGCCAGTTAATAGAAAGAAATGTATATGTCCAATTAATAAGCAACTAGGTCAAAAGGATATTATTTACTACAATATATGGACCATATTTCACAATCTATAAAGATTTCTCTGACTAAGCGCTTTTGAACGATTTGTTATCTTTTAATCGGGTTGTCAAAAATGGGTTGGAATCGTTTCCAATTTCATCCCTTCTCCCATATTTAAATCAAAAGTAATATAGACATATAGAGGTCCTCGAGGACTAAAATATTTTGTTAGACAGTCCCATATCTAAGACTCCACCTTGATTCTAAGTCATATAAAATCGAATTGAACTCTTTTATAATCTTTGTACTCACTTAATTTATTGGAAACCATCTTAAATCGTAGCCATATTGAAGAAATATAAACTACCATACCAACCATTAGGTAGTATAGAATTCAATTAAATATAAGGTCACATTCAAGTCATATAATCTTTCTCTAACGACATCTTTATAGGTCATATAAAATGTTATATAACTCTTTTAACGTATCTTATACAACTATAATTTTTTTAAACGACATTTGTACGACTCAAAAGTCTGTATAGTCATAAGAAAGAAATTTATACTACTAGGTATTTTTATAGTCATATTTATGATTAAACTACCCCCATATGATTATAGTCATATCAATGACCATTACGCAACGATTAAAACAATAATACACAAAGCCCTAGTCATCAAGATTAAAACGGGTCTTATCTGGGTCTTATTCCTTTGAGGAACCAAGAGCACCATACAATTGGTTTTGAAAATATCTGAAAATAAAAATAAATATCCATATTCCGAGAATTATTAAATTAGTTTTATAGTTATTAGTAGAGACCGGAAAAAATAGACACTAAAGAATTGAAAATAGTTACATAAATAGTCATTAAAAAAATGTTATAATACAAAAATAGTCAAAATAAAAAAAGATACAAAAATAGGCGATAAAAAAAAACAGAAAAAGTAATTAAAATAAATAAATAAATAAATACAAATATTTTTTTATTTTATTAACATTTTAATTGATTACAAAACAAGAAACAAATTTAATATTAATAGTGATTTTTATATGTCAATATAAATGTTTGTTTTCCCAGCTTATTCGTTTGATGGTGTTTGCTGACATATATATAATATAAATGACTTTTTTAACGAGGAGATAATGCTATTTTGAAATAAATGATAAACGCAGTTAGACAGGTTGCCGGAGATATTGATTTATTTTAATTTTATTAATGCTACAATAGATACTAAAATATAGTTATTTATATTTGAATGTAGATACAAAAATATATTTTTTTTTTGTCAAAATAGGTAAAATAATTAAAATAGTCAAAAAGAGACAAAATAAACTTTGCATTTTTTAAATAAAAAAAACTTGATTCGCAAAAATACCTTTTTAAAATTTGCGTACATAGTTAGAATCAAAAATTGGTATTTAACTATTTATCCGGTGTCTAGTTTTTAGTTATTACTTATTAGTTATTAGTCGATTGTACCGAGGCTGGTGCTGTCGATAACTTCTCGATCTCTTGTTAAGTAAAAGAAGGATGATCAAGTTAGGGAGAATCTTAGAGATATATTTGTTTTGAGACAATGGGTGCAACCACAAAAGATGTATTTACCCTAACTGCGATTCTTGCTCTTCAAATACGTAGAGTGAAAATCCGGGACCGGGGTACAACGTACATGCCCGACTTTGTCTACATTCAAAAAAAAAACGTATATACAGCATTTATTAATTGGAATGTACATTTTTTTTAAATTACATTTATATTTATGTTTTAAATAAGCAATTTTTATTTAAATCTTCAGAAACATCAGCTTCTCTATGAACTAGTCAATTCGTTCAATTTCATCCTGCCTCAAATCTGATTGTAACTACTGATCACAATCAACAATTATCTTAAAAGTGTTTCTTTTGAATTCGTCTTCTATTGAAATAATGGTATCCTTCGTCTGCAGTATTTAAGTGTTTTACAAATTCTTATAATTTTCATAAAAAACTGGCCCCCTCTTAAATCACCGGTCCCAGTGGTCATATTCTAATTCAAAACTTACGTTAGTGAGTGACTTTTTTATTCATATGAATAAAACGGAAAAAAAAAATATATATGATGCCATTATTTTTAAAAGTACATAATTTATCATAAAAAAATCTACATTTTTATTAGAGATGGATCGGCTCTTTCTTTATGAATTCTAACTAAATATAATTAAAAAAATAAGAAGAACACACAAACTAAT
>JAAAKO020024221.1:0-14404 GCA_010015015.2 Bolitophila cinerea
TTGTGCATATAAATATGTTTTTTGTTTTTCTATAAATACGGTATTGTAAATACATAGAAATTACAGTTTACTATAAAGTTGTGCAGTTTTGGTTTACATTTTTAAAGAACACATTATTTTATATGTATTGTATGATCAAAAAATAAAATAAATAGTACAATAACTGAGAAGCGATTTACAGGTTTGGAGCTTTAAACCTACAACGATTGTAGATCAGTTTGTAGTTAAATTGCGATAAATTGATTATTTTTATTACATTCAAGATGATATATCGACGGTTTGTCGAGTTGGTGGGGTATACAAGTTTTCTTTGTTTCTCTTCTAGGAAAATTAGAAAAACTATGTCATTGTTTTAGGACCGCCGTTCATTTTGATCTTTAAAATCTTAAAACATTTGTATGGTAAAACCATCCATATATGTACTTTTGGAAACTATTATAAAATAAAATGAATGTGCTCCTAAAATAAAATAATGTGCACCTTAAAATAACAGTGCTCACCGAGAAAAAACAGGCTTCAAAAACACAAATAGTATTTTTAATATAAATGCGCGAAGGGCGTCAAAAACTTAGCCCGTTTTACTTTTTGTGCCCACTTGTCAGGTGCTCCTTTTTATATAATTATGAGCACATTTTTAATTTTTTATTTTAACAAAAAATATTAGTTTTGGTTGTGGATTTTCAATTATTTGGAGGACAATATTGAATTAATCTAAATTGGATGCCTTAGTAAATATATCAATATGATTTTATGATAATAAAATAATAATTTATAAAAACGTTTATCTCTATTTTCTTCATATATTATTTTTAATTAAATTAAGTAAGATGTAAAATTCTAAGTACTATAAAAACATTGGTTTAATATAAAACGACTTTTTTAAGAGATTAAATTGTATTATGATAAAAATAAATTAAATCCAAAAAAAGTAAAACTTAGATTCTTAAATTAAATTGTTGTTGAAAATTAAACACAAATTTTCTAATACCAAATGTAATAGATAATTTTTTTTATAAAAACCCGAATATATAACTTTAGGCGCATACAATACGTTTGACAGTTTCACTTTTACCTCGATTTTTCATGCAAAGCAATTTTGCAGTTCATACAAGGCTTCAAGCCGAAGCCGAAAGCAATAATTTCGTAGTCGTATTGTTGTTACTTCTGGAATTTAATTTTCCATCTCAAGCATATCTTAAACAAATATATACACAAGACCGAGTTGATTTGAACCCATATTTGTCTCAAGGTAATGCACATAATAATCTAAAATCAACATATATTAAAGTCAGAAATATTGTGTTTCGTGTTTGTTTGTCGAAAGGAGAGGTTATGTCTTATGTGTTGCAAATTGCGAAATTGCAAAACACTGATTAAAGACTAGCAAATAGTATTATTATTTTAAAGTGGTGCCCGCACGGACGTGTAAACTTTATAATCGTAAATCGTGAATTTGTGTTTGTGTGTTTGTTTATTTGTATTCTATCACTCATTATGAGATTAATAAATAAATTGGCTATGTGCGCAGTGGTGGGCTCCGCCTTGTATGCTTCGCGGTAATACATAATTTTTAACATAATTTTGAAGAATTTATTCTTTTGGGAATAATTTGAATTTTAGTGAAACCTTACATTCTGCTGTTAAATTGCAGATTCTTTATCTGGAAACGGTGTCGCTGCTCAAACCAATTAACCGGAAAAGTAGTAATAATCACTGGAGCAACATCTGGAATTGGCTTAGCACTTGCGCGTCAGCTATCCCAGAGAGGTAAATCACAGGTTATATATTAATTTAATATATGTTTTAATCTGGAATCTGGTTTTCATATAGGTGCAACGCTGATATTAGCTTGTCGAAACATAAGCCTAGCTCATCGAATTTCTTCGGATCTGCGTGCCGAGTCAGGAAATAAAAACATTACCGCCGAACGACTTGATCTCACGTCATTGGACAGCATTGTTGAGTTTGTAACGTCAATTGAGCAACGCCACATAAGCGTGTACGCTTTAGTCAATAACGCCGCTGTATTCTACGCTGCGCCCGCTGACACCAATGACAACATCGAAGTTACGTTCCAGACAAATTATCTGGCCCCTTTTTTGCTAACACTTCTATTGCTGCCGTCACTGCGACTGTATTCTACTGGAAGCCGAATTATAAACGTATCTTCGCGTGCTCATCTGATGCCAACTGTTTTTCCCAAACCTGAGTTTCATACAAGCTTCGAAGATACATCTGAAAATCGTATGCAAGCCTATCAGTACAGCAAATTCTATTTGGTACTGTTCGCACAGAAACTCGGAAAGCTGTTAGAGCGATCTAAAGTGTCCGTACATTGTGTAGATCCTGGTAACGCAGAAACTAGCATTTATCGATCATTTCCTCCACTTGCCAATCGTATACTGTTTGCTCTACAGTGGCCAATTCGGTTGTTCGTTATACAAACACCGAAAGAAGCTGCACAGAGTATACTGCACGCTCTACTCGTGCCATCAACGCCTCCGTTTTACATTGAAAATCTTAGCGCTTCAACGGCAGTGCACAAACGGGTATTTGATCCGATTTTGTCGAATGCACTATGGCTGAACAGCCGCAAGATGTGCGGGAACCGATTGAGTTCGGCCACCTAGTTCCGGCAATATGGACTGACGAAGAAGGCAAGGGGCTACGCAAAGAAAAGATCAGCTTTACGTTCGTAAGCATGGACAAAGCGTCCGAGATATCAAAGTGCCGAGTTTGTTTTACTGATATCAGTGACCTGGGTGACCGTGAATCAGAATATCTAAGTTTACTCGACGAACAGTTAATAACGTTATGCACGGCAACAACGGCAATCGACTGTTATATAGAGCAATTTCTTCAACAGATGCTAACTGGGGAGAAAAGTCGTTGTTTTATACAGACAGAAAACGGAGGACCCGAATTGTCGTTTACAGTGGAGATGATTGAGGTACAATTCACCAAATACCTGTTCGAGTTAACACCACTTGAGATGTTTAAATGGGCGAATCTGTGTAAGGAGAATGGTGTACGTATGTACAAGAAATACCCTCGTTTTGCACAGTTTTATTTCAGTCAAGCTGCCAAAGGACTGATCACAATTCGACCGTTTGATGGACTCAAACCAGAAGAAGGAACAGATGCTATAGCACTTCAGACATTGTTCGATAACGTGTACATTAATCTTGCTGCATGTCTTGTGCAGGAAAGCCGCTGGGAGGACATTCTCGAACTACTAAACGAGATTACCAATCGACCACAAGTGGTGTCCGAAAAAGCTGTATATCGCCGAGCACTTGCCCATTTTCACATGAAACAGTACGAAGAGGCTAAAGTGCAGCTCGAACGTTTAAACTACAAGAAAAACAAAGAGTTCTTGACGCTCTACAATAAAGTATGTGCTGAATGGAAAAAATACCAGGATTGCTACGCGAATATGGTCAAAAAGATGTTTGGGTAGCCCATTGTCGAATTCGTCTAAACTAGCTTTATGCTAGAAATTAATCTACTTTTATATTAGGATACCCAATAAATAATAACATTTTTTATGTCGTATTTTTGTTTTTTTTTCTTATCTTTTTTTATAATACGAAGACTTTTACAAAAAATATACTAATTTTATATTTAGCAACAACTTTCTATTCTATATTTTGACCACCTGGCAGGCTACAAAATTAAATAGATTCGTCTCAGTAGTAGACGGTGGTGTCACAACGATGCGCGCAAAAGTGCCGCTATCGGTTTCGAGTACTCCAGTGGCCCGGCCAGGATTAATGCATAGGCAATTATTGATTTCCTACGAGAAAAATGTGGTTTGATTTACAAAGCATTAGAATGAATTTTAAGAAATATTTACCCGCACAAAACACTTTAATTGACTGGGTACAATAAGTATGTTGGGAACGGTGCTTAATTTGGCGTATTTTGCAGTCAATTCGCGGTCCAGTGAGATGTCCAGATTTGGTGGAGAGATAGGATAAAACGATCCTTGGTGAAAGAGGTAGTTAATATATCTCTTTAACTTATCGCCGGCATTTCTATTAAAACACAATTTGTTATTGATCATTTTTAAAATTATGATGATCTTAAACACTCACAATGCCAGTTCATCGTATTCAAGATGGCTTAATATATCTGTTGAGGTGATACCGATTGTTACTCCGTTAATGTCAACGACACACGGATCTGGCATCAAATGGAGATTAGGATATGTTCGAGCGATGACGTACGGAATGGTTGGATACACCGCTACGCTGATCACATCTCGACTAGATGGAATAATTAAAACCTGAGTGTTTGAGCTGTTGAGTTGATAATTTTGTAATGTAAAATTAGTTAAACAAAATAATACAAATAAGACTTACCTAACCATTTCCATGATACTAACGATAATTTTATCAAAAAACGAATCAAAGGCTTCGGCAAGGATTCCATCTTTAATTGGAATATTGCTTTCGTCCATGAACGGACCCATAACGACCACCACATCAGGTTTGTGCTCTTTGCAGTATAACATAAACTCGTTCAATGGATCATACACTAGTTTGTCGTTTACTGTGAACGGACCACATACAACCACAATACTCAAGTCATTTATTAATGCTGTTGGTAATGCATCGTGCACAAGATCACGTTCGCTTAAAATCTCTTCCACAAAAAGTGTATGTCCCTTTGGATTCATGCCACGCACCATTACAGTTTGTCCCGATATCAATGCATACGATTTTATTTTAGACAAATTTAGGGACACCGAACATACTTCAGTAAAATCGCTGCCCAACAACATTGTTGAAAATGGATCGAGTTTTACATCGTTATCAGTGAAAATACGTCCAATACATGTGACCGGCTTCAATGAGTGCACATTCACTTTATCTAATTCCAATGTAGGATTACAATACTTGGTATACAGTAAAGAACTCTGATCTTCTAGACGATCACTAGCCAACATACACTGTTCGGACATGATGTCAAGCATATATTTTTCAGTTGGCTCTAGCAGACTTTTAAACGAGTTCTGTGGAATTTGTGTAATTTTCACTTTTTGTATATTTTTGTTGGTCCATTCGGTTTTCTTAATAAGTGCACCATTGCCAAAAGTGTAGCAGACTTTCCCGTTGACACCTGTTGCATGACTCGATTGCGAACTGTAATTTTATAATGTATTAATGAACGAGGCGTATATTTTAGAGAGTGTATACTTACATTGGAGAATAGGTTACTGGACTAAAAGATTTCTCTAAGGTTGTATTCTGAAGTCGAGACTGCGCTTTTGGGGCCTGAAACATTCATTAAAAAAACTGTATTTATCATGTATACTTTTGAAAATATTATCCGCAGGAATACACAATTATATGTAAATGGGCCATCCGTTGTTTCTATATCCATATTCGATTTTCTACCTTTGAACTAACGCATGTATAAAATGATCTTACATTTACAATTTAAATTGACTTGGTTCACGCGGTCGAGTAATCTCACGATTCGCTGCGGTTCTGGAATATAATAATAAACCAGTGGATATATGTTTGTAACTTGTAAGTGGTTTTTGTGTGTCGACTCAAACTTAACAGACGAGCATAAAATCTAGTCACGAATCTGTGAACAAGCGAGCACTAGATTTATGCACGTCGACAAAGTAGAGAGGGTGTTGGAATGTTTGTGTCCTCTGTGTGTTGTTGTAAGTTCAATAAAATCCCTAAATATGTTTCTAGAAGATATCCCTAATTCACCTTTCTTAATGAGTGTGGATCTAGTCACAGATATTTGATTGGGATGTGATACCATTTCCACACCCACTAAAAACGACAAATCATCTTGTCTAGTTTTATCAATAATTTTTAATTTTTATAATGGAACTAGTACGAAAACAAAACGATATTCTTAAATTCAACAGGTGTCAAGCTTTTCATCACTATAGAAAACACCAAGATAAACGAAGGCATCCTTTTTACATTGACTTAATTTGTTTGCGCATCTATGCACCACAAATATATAGTACCCACAAACACTACCGCGCATACACTTTCCCATTATGCACTGTGGCGAGTGGCGAGATGCATGCTCGCAGAGACGCGAAAATCTGACTGAACCGCGATTCCCAAGCGTCGTCAAAGTACATTGAACTTAATCAAGCAAGTCGCGCAGGCGCACACAGCAGCAACAACAACCGCCGCCGCCACCACGACCACCACCACCATCACACAGATTATCGATTTTCTGTTTATTCAAATTGTTGCTTGTCATGCGAGGGAACAACGGACAACCTCACAACGTACTTTTTTTTTGTTATTATTAAAGTTCTTATTTTTGAGTTACTGAATGATTGTTATAAAAAGCGCGGTTTCTTCACAGCTCGAAGAAACTTACAATCACGCACGTTAAAGTAAGACGACGCCTAACATCGAAAGCCAAAATGTTGATGGTTGCTCGAAGGTCTCAGATCTCCACTCAGGTCTCACTACTATATACTTTATAAAAGCAAACACATACACACATATTTATTACATACATACACACAAACTCTTACAAGAAATCGTGACTCGATGCATCTGTACAAACTACATAGCTATACAGAGGAGCAGGAGAGACCCGCACAAATCAACACAACAAAGACCATCCAAAACGACCGCAAATACACACACAGACACACATACACTGATGCCACAAGAACCACTATATTTCATTTCGGCGTTAATCAAAATAACAATTTCTACTTATATTCCGAAACGTGTAATCAATCACTGAAATTCATAGCGCAAGAACAGACGAACCGTGGCTGTTTCTCTGAATAAGTCGAGTATATTTTTTATATATATATATGTGTGTGTGTGTGTGTGTGTTTTGATCTTTGTATAATATATTTTTGTGTTTGTATGAGTGTGTATTGGAACGCTTGATCGTGTGCCCATACAAAATCGAGAGTCAGCAAAAAAAGGGGCATCAAGTAAACGAATTTGTTGACCCGCAGGCCGCAGCATATGAGCACAACGATACACACATACATTTAAACACACGCTCTCTCCAAAAGCCGAGTGTACCTCTCTCGTACACGAAAAATAAATCGTATCAATTATTTTACATATACATGCGTACTCACATACACATACACACAAACACGACACATTTCATTTATGTATAAGAACTGCGCAACGGCATCAGACACGGTCACAGAAAACACCAACAAAAGATTAAAATTATATTTCTTAACGAGTTTACACAGAATTAAGTATAGAATATATAAATATATGTATCATCAAATCTTGTTAAACACCCTAATATTTGATTCTTTTCTTTGTATACACATGCGTGCGCCACTTAACCGGCACGCGCTTTTAATAAATAATATCAGATTGCGCCAAATCTGTATATAGATCACAAAAAATACACTTTATCACTTTAACACAATTTGCATGATCATTTTGTATATATAGTGATCACTAAACCGTGTTTCAAGCTTTCTAAAAAAACAGAGCTTTATTTAAAGTCTGGAACTAGAACTGGAACTGCAGAGTGCCGTTTGCGACTGCGAACTCTCTGTCGGCTGGTATGAAACTGAAAGAAACGACGCGATCAGCAAACGCACACTGTTATGATTACTAACACACACGTACATTGATCTACACATACATATACTATACGAGTATTTCATATATTATACACATACACTACATACAAACAAAATGGAAATATTACACACATACAAACTCACTGAAAACCACCGCAAAATAACCAAGAACTCCGGTCAAGAGGCAACAAACAAAAAGACAATTTAAACTTTGAACAAAACTGTCCTTGAAGCTTGAGTATATTCGTTGTGGCGGGCGCTTCGGCACGGTCGGCGCTGGCTGGTGTGTCAGTGCTGTGTTGATGCTAGATCTTGTACGCGCTCACAATCTTGCGCAAAAGAACATAATACATAGATGAAAAACATATACTTATATATGTATAATGCCCTACGATCTAACTATATACAAATCGTGACGTCCGTTCGCAGAAAACGTACATGCAGCTATTTACTTTATAGTAGTGTGTGTTGCTGTTTTATATTATAGTAATAAAGTATATATAATAAAAATACATATAAAGTATATATACATATATAATATATATATATATTTAGTTTGTGTAATCCACTTTTAATCGGCGCTGTGTGAATGCGGTAACCCATTACGAAACCTAAAACCGTAAATTCTAAAACTTGACTGAAAGGTATTAAGTATGATATGATGGTCTAAAACAATGGCTTCCGAAGGTTTTGAAGGGGGCTTCCAAATGTCCAGAAAAAACGATTTCTAGATAGGTAACCAGAAAAAACATGAAAATTAAATCTGAAAAAAGTCTACTATTTTTATTATACTTTCGTTTCCAAACTTAAAATCATAAAAAAACACACATTTTAAAAGGGATAACGTTTACATGTTTACTCGTACAACATACACGAATAAGAGAATTTATTGATAGAAGACAAATTAGTTTTAGATAATAACATGAAACGGTTATTACTTCCCACGTTTCAAACCTTGTCATTATTTAAAAAAAAAAATCTATTGAATTGGGATCATCTAACAAAGTGGGAAAAGTGGACATTGCTTTTTATATGGAAATAAATGTAAATTCGAAAAGTAATTCGAATTTATAGGGATTATCGAACTATTTAATTATATTTTGAATTTATATTCATTAAATATATTATTTAATATAACAAAACTGAATAAAATATATGCTTTTATTTATAATTTGTATTAGTATCATTATTATGATCATCAAAATTCCTAACTTGATGAATTATCTTTTGAAAATTTGCTATCACTTTAAACAAAAACGCGTTAAATTAGGGTTTAAGCGCTAGGGATTGTTTTAGTTTACAAAATACAAATTCACAAAATCATCCAGAATCAATTTCCTTTTCTCATTTTATTTCTTTCAAATTTTCTATTTTCTGTCTTTCTATCCCTCACAAGTGATTTGTTGATTATTTTTATTTTTATAAAATATATGTCTTTTTGTTAATTTTGGGTCTCTCTCAGGATCAGCTCAGATACAAAACCTTTTGATCCCAATTCGACCAATGTCTGAACGTCTAGTACTAGTAAGTACTAGTAAGTAAGTTCTGCAATGGTAAACCAGTATGTCCCAATTGGGTTTTATATTATAACTTAAAACTCTTCGAATATTCTGCCTTTGCGCATGCGGAGGAAATCATGTATCTTAAATGAGTATAAAGCTCATAATATTTGCGATATGTAAATCAATATATTTTATTATCATGATTTGTATATTTTTAACTCTTTCTGGAATATATAATATGGTTTATAGACATAATTATAGCATTCTAATTTTGGTTGTTAAACATAATATTTTAAATTTGCCATTATTAAGAAACACCTTTACAATAATTTAATCGAATTCTACAATTAAATAATATAGTTTATGCATATACTTTATGTTTTTTTATTAGAAAGTATCAATTTTTATTTTTATTTGAATATTTTGTGTGTCGATATTCTAATTTTCATAAATAATATTTCTGAAGTAAAACATTTGTAACACAGAGAAGACCGGGCACGTTATTACAAATTTTGCTAAAAGATTTATGGCATAAATATATATAAATATATATAAAAAATGCTATTTATAAACGTTTAAAAAATATATAACCCGAGTAACAACTTACCCCATACTTAAAACACGTTGTTACAAATACCGGATAAGTTGTTACTTTATTCAAAATACTGTATTCTCAAAAACCACTCTAAATAAAAAAATAACAAGAAAAATATAAAAATCTGGTCAAAAAAAAGTTTTTTAGTTCTAATCAATCATGTGATTTCCAGCCACTTCCAAAATTCCTCGCTATATTTCTATTCGGTATTGTCTATATATTATTGTCGTAATTACAGGGATCGCAGCACTTATTTTGTAAAATCTTAATACTTAGAGACAAAAACAGAATAAAAGAGAAACCATAATAGAGACCAAAATTGAAACAAAAATGAGACCGAGTATTTTAAGATTGGGTTTTCTTTTTAGATATTTTTAAGAATTTTTCGCCTAAAATATAAAAAAATAGATTTTTCAATTTTAGTCAAAAAATTTAACAATTTGAACCTATTTAAAAAAGTTGGACAATTTAGCAGTACATGATTGTTGTTGTGTACTGAAAATGATATGGGGTCTATTTTATGCCACCGTATTAAGCACCAGAGCTTGATGCATACTCCAACAATTTTCTATATATACAGAAATTAACTTTTTACCTTAGTTTAAATTGTGATTCTCCACAAATGTTTCAATTTCAATTTAGACAAGAGAAAGGTATTGCCGACTTTCTATTTGGCCCAAATTTTCAAACTTTTAATAAGTTTTTGGCCAAAATTGACTAAATTGTCCCACTTTTTACATATATTTTTTTTTAATCTCAATTTAATCTCAGATAAAAATTAAAATTTTGCAAGTATATTATAGAACTTACCCTTAGGTGTATTTAACAATTTAATACTTTTATTATACAAATATGATATTTGGCACATAATTTAATTATTCGAAACTGTAAACAAGCAACTAATGCGATGTTTTAAATTTATTTCATTTTTTAATAATAAAAATATATATTTTTTTTTTAACAAAAGCACAAAGCAAAAAAAGATTATTGGAGATTTTTACAATACCTTTTTTACCTGTTCCAAAAAAAACATAAAAATGCGCACTAAAAACCTTGACAACCATTTAAAAAAGTACGTAAGTACTATTATATCTTGTTTTACACGCATAAATGTCAGTGGCATTTTAATCTTATACTTTCTCTCCCTTCAGTCACTTGCTCTTTTTGCATATGTCTCTAACTATCTTTTATCGATACATTTCAATCTTCAAACCACCCTCGTCACCAAAATGAATACATATTTTTTAAGCTGTTCCCTGATGGCCCTGTCTATCTTTTCAATCTCTCTCGCTATCTCTCTCTTTCAAACTCTCCTTCATGTCACACAAATGTTACCACATTTTCTAAAATCTTCCCTTCGCAAAAAAGTAAAATACTAGCCAAAAACAAGTAATCCAATACTTTTTCCATTCTCTGGTAAATAAATTTCTATTATTTTTTTTACTTAACACGAGGTGTAATTTTTTTAATCGTACGAAATTTGTGCGGAATGTAAGTTTACGGTGTTTATTTCTAAAAAAATTATATGATAGAAATGTTTGAAAATTCCTAAAAATGTAAGTCAAAATGAACGCAGGATGAGTTAAAATTCTCATCACCATTTGTGTGGATTGCGTGAGAGATTGTGTTAGAGAGATTGATAATATGATGCAAATGATATGATACCGCAACGACCAAATTGAGTTTCTTGGAAATATTTTGTTTCTCTAAAAAAAGTTTTCACCCGTTTCCACCACTTATTTTTAGAATTGTTGATTAGGCATTTATACAATTTAGTTTTGGCATCCAATTTTATTTAGCTTACTCCATATAATTTAATATTCTCCACCAAATAATTGAAAATCTACCACAAAAAAAAAACATTTTTTGTTCACCTGAAATTTCAAAAATGTGCTCCTAATTATATAAAAATATGCACCTACTAACTTAACTATACTTTTTGCGCTTTGAGCATATTTATAAACAAAAACAAAATCTATTTTATTTGGTCAGATTATACTTTCTGGTTCGTCATTTATGTTTTTGGAGCATGTTTTTTTGGTACACGCAATATTTTATTTTAGGGGCACATTCATTCTATTTTTGGTGCATCTTTTTTGTAGTAGCACATAAAATTTTATGGAGAGCGATTTATTTTATGCCTTTAGTTTTTACTTCAATTTTGTTAGGATAAGATTTTAATTTTAATCAGTAAATTATTGAACATAAGAAACATACTTCGGTTATGTTTCACAAAAAGTAAAATACTACTGGTTTTATATCCAGTAAACGGACCAAAGAGGTAAACGTTATTTCAAACTTAAAATGCCCCTATATTCTTAATACAGTGTAAAAAACGATTACAGAAGAAACCACACGTAGCATAAAAAATACAAAAAGTTTAATGTATATAGTGTATGTTGTGTAATTATGTACTTGTACATACGAATTATTTATGTATAAGTATGTATAATATATTTATATATATATATATATATACATAATAAGGTTGTAAGGTATACAATATATCTAACATGCAGTATCTTCTACTGTTCATGCTTATTTAGAAGTCTACTTTGTATATATAGTGCATATCTTATATATAAACTTTAAAAATATTTATATAAATAAAAAGTAAAGGCCAAACAAGTACATAAGTCGCGCATCATTACTACACACAATATAAATTTTTCATTATATATATGCGAGTATTTTATATTAGTTGTATGAACTACAGCAACAAATACAACAACGAGCACATAAACAATTTGTTGTTGTTTTTGTTGTTGTTGTTGGAGATGCGCTATAAGAGAATCAAACACAATGAGTCGTTCGATTTGATGCTGCTGCTGCACGTTGCCGCCGGTCGATTATGCTCTGTACAATATATATATATATATATATATATATATATATATATATACTCTGCAACTTTCAACATTCAACATGCAAGGTGCACATGCACAATGCACAATTGCACATTCATTGCCTGGACGCCTAAGTAAAACCTATAATACAGCATTTGTGTATACATATTGAATTCTGAGGGTTAATGCGCCTAGCGCTGTCTATTCTCTATAACGAATTTCAAAACAATATACGGATAAAGGTAAAGCATAACAAATCGAAAGGTTTTTTTAAATATGTGTACGTTTAAATCAACGTATAAAATCGTACAAGACGTAAATGTTGTTATTGTGGGTATATTCTACTTTATATAGGAAATGATGCATACATTAAAAGAAAATAATATACATACGTGTATCTAATATATGAATAAATGCTTCATTAGACAATAGACTTATAAGTTATAATAATTATGATTTGTATATTATAGTATAGTAAAAAAACTATTGGTCAATACATTTTATATTGCAAATTTTTGCTAAATTGCATGCCTTTTTGTCACCGTGGATTTTTCGGCAAAAAAATAATAAATAACGTTAGCAAAAATACGGTCATTATTGTAAGTATTTTTCGTCCTATAAGGCTATAGTGGAAGTCTGTAAGTGCGATCGAGTCGAACCTAGTGAGTACGATTTCACAAAAACAAACTCATTGAGTATGTAAAAAACTGAATTTAATTACGAAAAGCAATTAATATTGTTTATCCACTATTATAGCACTGGAAAAAAGCTTTGGTAGATACAGATTCCATATTTTGGAAATAAGTACAAAATATTCGGAATTCATTGAACTGTTATGCCATATACTATATGCATTCGATTTTACAGGATCACAAAGCGACATTAACTTTGTTAAAAAACATTTTTTAAAGAACAAAATATTTAGATTAGATTAATTTGTGGAGTAACGCCTAATGAGGGACGGGCGCACGCAGGTTTCAGTTTGGACCCATTGTGCTCCTCCTATCTTTGTATAATTATTTTATTTAATCTCAAACCATTTTGTTCTTTTAATAAAGTTCGAAATATCTTTAGTTTGAGAGAAATCATATTGTCTGGGCTAACAAAATATTTAAGAACAACTTATTTTATATTTACCTATTTTAGATTTGCAATTGTGAGATAATTTGCTGGAACTGCGCTCCTTCCAAAAAATGAAAGGATGCAGTGATGCTAATGCTTAAAGCAGGAAGAAGGGAATTCCAAAGACGGTAAAAATAAAAAATTAACTTTTAAACCATTTCCTGAGTTTTTATACTCTTTTTTATACATAAATAATATTCATATTAAGTGTTATCTAGCCATTGGACCTATATACAAAAAAAAATGTAGGTCTCTCAACAAAAAATGTTGTTTACCAATTAATTCACAAAAAAAAATATTACTTCGAAAAAAACGTTCAACTAATAATAATATTAAAATAAGCACTAAGATTGTGCGAATAAAAAGAAGTGAAACTTCTGGTATATACCGAAATAAGGAAAATTCTTCTCTTTTCTCTACTTTATTCGTTTGTTAGGTAAGAGAGTTTGAAAAAACAATGAGTGAAAAAACAAAAAAAAATGGATGAAATAACCTAAAACTAATTTACATACTGCATTTGACGAAATCAATCTTTTTAAGAATTATAAAAACCACGATTTGTCATCTCAGATTGTATTTAAATTTCTCTTTATTGTAATTTAATTATTTTTAAACAAATAATGATGCGATTGATTTTTGTCTAAAAAAATAAAATGGGTTGATGTTTTCGTCGAATTGAAAATACATAAACCCGTGGGGCGATAATCCGCGAAAGAAAAATATATATATGTATAGATATAGATATATATATATATATATATATATAAAAATA
>JAAAKO020024232.1:0-14403 GCA_010015015.2 Bolitophila cinerea
AACAAAAACACAAGAGAAGAAGAGAGAAAAGAGATTTTGGGAGATTTTTACAAGGTATAGTTTGCCTGTCACCATGAGCACTTGACAGGCCTTGTTTGAATTTTAAAGTTAAAATATTGAAAATAAAACATCTTAACAATTTGTCTGTTTTCGGTCGGTTATTGTTTATCCACTTATCTCTAAATCTAAATTTAAAAAACTTTTAAATGTAAAAAATAAACATTGATTTCTTTAAAATTGGAAAAAAATAAAAAAAATTGGAGCGGTCTACCAAACTTGGAAGTTTAAACGCCTTTTTTTAAACGCTGAGAAACATTAAGAGAATTGTTAACGATCTCTTTTTTACTAAAAAATAAATAAATTGAAATGATATTTTGCATAGATTTTCCATGCCTGTATATTTTTGACGAAAATGGATTTTTTAAAATCGGCAATCGGTCATTTTTGTAGTTAATTTGAATAACTTATTTCGTTTTCGAATCCAGACGGAAGGTTTCCGAAAGTAAGGAACACTTTTTTATTATCTGCAGGAGACTAACTTTTAACGGAAAAGGATAGCATCATAGGGTATAGTAATTATTACTTTTAGATTTTGGCATATAAACATTGTGCACCGCGCTAAGTGACAAATTCGTTTAAACCGAACCGAACAGAACTAACTATGAATACAGCAAACGATATATAACGATATATATTCATATGTATAATATATATCATATATAACATACCATCTTAGACTATTTTATAAAAAAACACTAAACAGGCGGTTTCTCTGTCAAATTGAACGAATATAGTCTGCCTGTAATGTTATTGGTCTACGGAGACATTATACGGTTTCTTTATTATACTGTGAACACTCCAAAACTGACGGGACGGAGAAACCGCGAGATTTTAAACGGAGAAAATTTTCGTATTTGCAACCGTCACCACAAATGGAGAACCGTACGGTTACAATGTTATATTTATTTCAAAAAAATATTTTAAAATAACTCTGACAAAACAAAACAATTGAAGTGGGCATTTCTAATAATTTATCAATCGATTTTAAGTAAAAATATATGGAAGTTTTAGTAGCCATTTGGTGTTATCTGTGGAGCAATTAAAAAAAGTTCATAAATAACTTTTTGACCAAACAAAAAAAAACGTTTGCAAAACTGCAAAAGATTTGAAAAAATAATATATATATTATATCCAATCTTAGATTTTGTAGCCGGATACTATTTCAGAGGCAGGAAAATATAATGAGGAAATTTATATTCTTCTCAAAATGATCTACCATTTACCGATCAGGAGGGCTATTTTCAAATTGCTCTTAAATTTCATACATATATTTTGGAAAGAAATATTTTATATCTAATAATGAATTACATGATGGTAAATTAGCTTCTCGCAAAACAGTTTGTGCTATTAATTAAGGTTATTGTAAAAATCATAGAAGTATATACTTCTACGGTAAAAATAAATATATTTACTTTACAATAAAAAAATATCTAATTTTAGGTATACAATTTTCATGAATACAAGATTTGGTACCTAAATTGCACATTTAACCGTTCGATTGAAGAATAGCCCTAGCAGCAATGCCTTGGATATTATTTTACAATTAAAACGATGGAACCGCATGCTCGCATATCATTTAGATTACAATTTTTCATCTTATGTTTAAGGTAGATTAATTAATTTAAAAATAATAGTTAGTAAGTACCATAAATTCCAGAAAATGTATAAATATATATCTGTTTTCCCAGTGAAGGGCATATGGCACAGAAAACACATACAAATAGCAATAAATAATAAAATATTTGTTTGAGTTTTAATCAAGACAACAAATTAAAAAAACACAGCATGTGGCATTTAGTGATAAAACCTTTTTTACTAATTTGATTCGTTAGGGAATAATATTGTCTCATTCGGCTGATGAGTCACCGGAATACTTTTCTAACAAAAAAACATACATCCAATCGTATTTTGTCAGTTTAATCCCCTGACATCCCAAATTGGGCTATTAAATCAATTGTCGATAAATCTCGCAATCCGTGACAGCTTAAAGTTAGTTAAACAAATTTGGCTGAAGAACTGAAGAACACAATACCTACATTGTAGGTGACTGAAGGAATACATAAAATGTATATATCCTTTTTACAACTTAGAATCTTTTTAAAGATTTTGTTTAATTTTTTTTAACATTTCTTTTTTGTTTTTTTCCTAATGTATCATAAAAACTGTCCTTGCCTTATTTTACCTAATAATATTATTTCCAACTAATCAAAGTGGTTCAAAGCTTAAAACGTTTTATTACTAAATGCCGTATTTCTAACGTTTCTAACTATATAAATAATTCAATTGAATCAAAAAGAAACTCACCACTGATGGCAATGTCAGACGGTTCACGCATGTAATCACTACAGTCGAACCAGTGAACCAGGTCGCCGTCCTCGGAGATGATAAAAACCGTTGGCGAAACACTGTCCACGGCCACAATGTGTCCCTGTGCGGTGACTGCTAGTCCAGCTACGATATCAATGTATCTGTTAAAAAAATCCAAAATTAGTTTAATTATTTCGATCTATTTTTACATGTCGATGCCAAACTCACCGTATAGCAATCTTTTTGATGAAATGCCCGTTCTTCGTAAATATCTGCATGCGAGAGCGCTCATTGCCACGATCGCACACAACAAACTTGCTGTTGGTGCGCATCACGGCCACTTTGCGGGGATACCACAGTTGACCCTCTTCTTTGCCAGGAACGCCAAACTGTAGCTTGAACGTACCGGTCTTCTCAAATACCTCGATACGATGATTGTTTGTATCGGCTACAATAATCTCCTCATCAACGCCCAGACAGAAACCGTGCGGAGAGTTGAACTGTGCTTTCGATGCTCCCAACGAGCCGAATTTGCAACGAATCTGCATTGGTGTAGCCTTCGAGCGTCCGGCCTGTGCAAGCCCATTGACAGACATACCATTGCCCATATTCATAACCATGTCGTTGGGCGACATCGTGCCAATGGGCGATGTGGAACCAGGCATATAGTCGTTGAGCATTCCAACACCATCAAGTCCAGGAGATGGAGCACGATTCATCATGGAATTACCTGTTATTAAACAAAACATTTTAGTATGTATATAATATGAACATTTTAACGTTTACTTACTGTTATTAGAGAAACCCAGCTTGGTCAAAGCTTGCAAATTATTAAAGGCTCGCTGGTCGCCCGATATCAGCTCAGCCAGCGTAAACTGACCGGATGGACTAGGATTGGATGAGCGCAGCAGATTGTCCGGCATATCATGCTCATTATCAACCAAATTAGCCAGCCGATGCAAGTTGTACTCAGCAATACTGGTCAGACCACCAATGTTGTTTGCAGCAGCAGTGGACACTACGGATGACACAGACTTCGAAACAATATGATTGCTACCGTTGGATATCATTGGCGGCGAGTCTGGCGACAATACACTTGATGGCATAATAAAGTTATTGCCCAGCACGGAAATGTCACCGTCAAATGATGATTGCATCGAGTTAGGCAGTGAGATTGGACTGCTGGCTGTTACGGAACTGGTGTGAGCACCCTGGGAACTACATGTGCCATTCGACTTGTTCAATGACAAAGGTAAACCAGGTAATGTCGGCGGCGGTGTTGTCTCCTTCTGACCAACACTTGACTCGGTACGGAACTTTCCAAATGAGTCTTGGGCCAATTTCTCAAATTTCTCAAAGCGTGTATCAAACTCAATTGAACAATTGATCTCCGCTTGCGGAGTGTTTGCAATGAGATTACAGATCTGAGTGGAGATAAGTTGTTTTAGACTTAAAAGTTCAGTACCGTTAGCCAATTCAAGTACCTTGCTGGTAAAACGACAGGCACCATCTATTTTGTCCACAGATTTCTCTACGTTATGAAGTAGATCCATAATTTTGAGTTCACGCTCAGATTGGAGTTTGCCAAGCTCTTTCAATGCTTTATCACGGCATTTATCCAACACTACCTTGAATCCACTATAATTGTCCTCAATAAGTTCGCGAGCACTATCGTGTTGACTCTGTAGTACAGTTAGAGCATTTCTCAACGAACCCGCAGCTCCGTCACAGTAATCAACCTTTGACTTGGCGCTTGTCATCAGATCCTCAAGATCAATACGCATACGTTTTTCAGCATCAGAAATCAGCTCAAAGTTGTGCTCGTCCGCTCCCTTATGATCAGCAATCAAACAATCATTGCATACGGGAACCTGGCAATTGAAACAGTAGTACTTCAAATTCTCGGCCGGATGGGTTTGACAAAACAGTGGTTTGTGAATTGCCACCTTCTCGGTCGAGCTGCGTAGCTCTTCCAACAACACCACCTTGTGGTTCTCGAAGCAGCGCATATACTTGTGAGCATTGTCACACGAGGCACACAAGAAATTGGCGCAGTCGTTGCAGCGAGACATTGCGTTTTCCTTGCTTTTGCACGAGGTGCAGGCAAGCGTGCCTGGTTCAACAGCACTCAGATCTACAATGTTCGTATGCACGTAGTCGTTGTGCAGCGAGGCAATTCCGCCGGCACCAATCTACGCAAAAACACAAACAAAAAAAGTTTTATTATTTTCTCAAAAATCATAGTTGCTGACGACAAAACTCCACTTTCAGTCAGAATTAAAAATATATATAATTAAGCTGAAATGTGTTTTTAAATATTTTTATATAAACAATAACATTACTAACCATGGTCGTTTGCTTGCATTCGGGACACGAAAGGGGACAGTTCGATTTGTTTGAGTCACCCGACTCGTCGACAAGCAGACCCTCCAGACAGGATTCGCAAAATACATGCAGACAAGACAGAACTCGTGGGGAATCCAAGCTTGTCCTAAAACAAATACACAAAATTAAATATAAGAATTATATTGGTAAAAACATATTTTTTAAACAAATGCGACGACACTTACTTGCAAATCTTACAGTCCTGCTCCTGGTCTGCGGAAAGCGAGCCGGTGTCTTCTAGCGACCCATCGGCTGCGTCCGTGCCGTTCATTTCCAAATCGTCAAACATCTTCTGGGCACACAACTCTCTCCTTCTCTCTTTGTACTGGTCAAAACTAATTTCTTTTTGCAGATTTTTGGTATTTTGGTACGAATTAAATTCTTAGTTTTTTAAAAATTTATATAATCACTGTTTTTTGTGTCGTCTATCACTGGAACGTCGTTTCAAGGACAAAAACGCAGTACTTATACGTCTGGTTTAAGTATTTATGTTCGGTTCGTGTGTATTTGTTGATTTGTAAAAGGAGTAGAATCACACGGCTTTGTTTAGTAATCTCTATATAATATTTTCCTGTATTTCGTACGGCAGATTTCACTCTCTCTCACACTCTTGCTATATATAAATGTATATATATAAATCTCGATCTCAATTTTAAAAGGTCTTTTCTGGGATGCACGTGCACGGTTCGTAGTCAGTGGTCTTAGATGTGTTGTGGTTTTTTTTGTTGTTGTATGTGTCAAGATTAGGCCTTATTATAACAGTCTTGCCCAAAGTCTGAAAGAAAAATGAGCAATGATTATGCAATTGTTTTTGAGGGTATTTTTTTGCGATTTCCATTTGTGTTGTCATGGAAATGCGCAGTGATAAATTTCGATTATTTACGCAAGTGCAGATAAAAGTGCAAACGAGCAAATGCAAGTGTGCTTATTGTTTTCTAAAGGCAAATTGTATAGCCAAGTAGTAACATCACACCGTTTAATTATAGAAAATAACCCCGTAGAATTAAAGTTACAATTCCGTTTGTGCCGGACGTATTCAATTTTCCTATTTACCATCGTTGTCGTGTATGTCCAACGAATGCGTCTCTACGTGAACACAGAACACACGCACAGACATCACTTTATTACCGAAGGTAATGTCAATACAAAACACACAAATTATCGATTTTTGTGTCAATAAATAAATTACATAACACACCAGACAAACACACTGAAATAAAGGAAGCAATTTGCGTTCCTGTCTTCCGGATTCGAAAAAAACAATCCAGAACAATTGGGAAACACATACATGCACTGAATTATATGCATTTATTCGTACTCTACAGTCACAGAGTTTGTAATAAATGTACTGCGACTTAATTATACTCAATGCTACAGCTACACTACACTCACACAAATACAAAGGGAGCAAATTGTATATATATATATATATATATATATATATATACATACATACATACTGACTTTGGCCAACGCACGCCAGGCCGCGCAAACAATTGAATTTTTCTATTTCTAATGTAACCTATAATTCACCAAATGCAATATAGCTGGTCTTAACACAGAGCTCGACTTAATTCATTGAATAAAAGGCGAATTAAATTTGCATATCAATACACACACAAACAAACATACTTTACTTTACACATGCGCAAGAAAGAAAAGAAGAAAAAACTTTAGCGTCGGGTTAAAATGCCCGCAGAGCACCCTTCACGATTTGCAAGAACAACGTTTGGCTCGCGTTGATCAGGGATTACTATGATCGTTGATGCGGTCGTGCAAAGTCTAGTGGCCACAACATAAATGTCCCAGCAACCCTGACTGGCACAAATTGCACAATACACACACATACACACGCAAACGCACTCACACACGATGTGGATACACAGCGAACACAGCTACACACCGCAACCCATTTACGTGACATACAAAACCGGGTGCTGCACACCTCGTCGCGCGTCGCCCGACAATTTGAGAGGATGGTTTTCGCTTCGCGGTTGGTGTGGAGTGCGCAATGCAGATGTGTTCTATGGATATGTGTGTGTGTGTGTGTGCGCGAGAATGTGTTTGTGTGGAGAAGCGTGTGGCCGCTCGCCGTGTCCTTGAGCCAAAAACGTCGTCACTGTTGGATGTCAATGTGGAAAATGGGGCGAAAAGTCAAGAGTAACTTGGTACATAAGTGTTTTTTTTTTAAATTCACCCACAAGAGAAAAAGAACTATTAACAAACTCATCGTCTTACTTGAGATTTTCTAACGTTTCTTTTTTATCAATGCACACCGATGTTTGTAAACAATAATTATGCTATTGTTGTTTGAGTACCGCAGCAGAGGTGTGATATATATATATGTGTGTTCACAATAAACCTAATGATTACTGTAAAGTGTAAACAGTTCGATTACACACACGCGCGATCGCTAAAAAAAACCTGCAGCACGCCAAACGCACACGCGACGAGCGCTAATCAAATTTGTGGATCGAGTATTTGCGCGCGCGGCGGCTGTTCCCGTGTCCATGTGTGTGCGTTTACGGTGGCGGTGGTGGCCTAACGCGCGGTTTTCGACGTCCTAGCCATTATCCAAATACAATGATATATAGGTATGCGCGTGTGTGTAAGAAAAGAGTATATATAATATATAAATATATATATATATATATAAATAAATGTGTGTGTGTATTGTATGTGCAAAAATCGTTCGTCAGGCATGCAGCATGTCCCCGGACAACGACTGCGAGGAATTCCAACACACTTTGTGCAAACTCGATAACTGGAAATGCTTACACTTTAATGGTAACGTAAAGGGCACTCACTCACTCAGGTTTCACACACAAATTCTCACTTTTCCGACCGTTTTTACACAACTTTTTTGCAAAAGAACTTACCTTGCCATCATGAGAAATGTCGTACGAAAAAAAGAAATGGCGCAGACTAAAGTGAACAGCTGAAGTCAGGCGAGCAACTGTGCAATTTTCATAGATTTAATGCGCAACGCACACGTTATTCACGCGCACCGCTGACGTCGCGCAACGGACGGATTTCACACATATACTTGGCGAATTCGGAGTGCGTTCACAAGCGGGATCGAGGCAAACACGGACAAAACCCTTTAGCCATACAAAAAATGTCTTTTTGATATTTTTGTTGTTTTTTTTTGCAAAAAAAAACTAGCAAAAAACGGCAAATGTACACTTTATGGGACGTTTTAAGAAAATGCAAATGTTTGGAATCCACTACTTTTCTTTCCATTCTCTGGTATTTTTTTTCTCGCCTACACGAGGGTTTTTGTGTGTGTGTCGAGTAAGCAAAAAATCCAATGTGACCATGCCATGGAGTAAAAGTAAACTTTACATATAAAAATTGACGGTTTCTTTTTAAAATCTGATCATACCATCCCATATTTTAGGGTAGAATTAAATGATGCAGTTATTTTTTAACGAAGTCATTTATTTAATTTCATTTTTTATTTCTTTAAACAAAGAAGTTTTTTACAAACTTTAAAGCCTAATAATTATAGCGCAGTATGCGCAATAAAATCTTTCCCCATAAAGTTTTCCTACTAGCCAAAAAAACAAGCAAAAAACCTACAAATCATAAACCATAGACCCACTCATTTTACGGCGAGAACATTAAACAGCCTCATCGTAATACGCAAAACGTTGACAGTTTAAATTTTTCACTGACAGCCGGCACAAAAACAACAACAACAACGCGGCATATCACGCAATTTTGCGCACAAAATTGTTGTTGTTTACACAACCGACATAAACGGGGACTCGGACAGTTGAAACTTGAAAGTTTAATAAAGTTCAAATACAAACGAACTAAAAAACATTGGAAACTGTTTTAAAAGTGGACTTCAGCCATTATGTCGCACTCTAGCGCAATGCGCCAGATCGGCACTAAGAATGTAGGTTTTAAAATTGAGATCATGAAGTGGAGCAATCGCATGGATCTGTTGGCAATCAGCAATGACAAAGGTTTGTGTGTGTGTGTCGAGTAATATTCGTGATATTTCAATTTAAATTGTAAAAATGAATTAAAGGTGAGGTGATTGTTCAACGTTTAAATTGGCAAAAGATCTGGACGCACCCGTCTCCTGGCGAAGGTGTAAAGGTACGTGGCATCGACTGGCGCCCCGATGAGAAAATCATAGCAATTGGTAGGCTGTCCAATCTATAAAAAAACTACAGTTATTTTCATTATTATTATATCACAGGATACAGCACTGGACAGGTAGTTTTGCTCGATATCGAGAATCAAAATGAAATCCACTCGTACAATCTGGGCAGCGATATCACGTGTCTTGGATGGACTCAAAGCACCAAAGAGCTGGATGCGGAAAACTCTGACGAACCGGATCCCGTTCTAGTTAGTGTACACATTTAATTCAATTTTAAATAATTTGCAATCTTTGCGTTTCTATGTGCAGAGCTCTCCCGACACCTTTTTACCAACATTGCCCAGCTACAGCTCGTTATCTTCAACGGTCCGGCGAAACGACTATACCGCTTACAAGGCATACTCTAAAAAAGTACTGAATCTGCTTATTGTCGGACTTACCTCTGGCGTTGTACACCTATCCGTGTTCGGTGTGCTGGCATGCGGTGTCATCAATGTAGCTGAACAACTAAAAATTCCTGTTGATCTTTGTGTCATCACAGACGTTAAGATGAGTGCAGATTTTAAGCAGGTGTTTGTGTTTCTACGCACAAAAGATGTGCTTCTGCGACTGATCGTGTTCGAGAATCACATTTTGCCCAAGTACTCGTTGCCGCTGCTCAACCTGGCTGTGAAGCATGGTCTAATTCTGAACACGTTGGCGTATGTGTTACACATCTATTCAAGAATTGAGTGTATAAATTAACCTCTCTGTTTTTACTAGTTACATCAAGGATATTATTTATTGCATTATCGAAGCATGGGAAACAGTACTTCTGGAAATGGACAACAAACTTACAAAATATGCAAATACTCAGCCTGAAGGAGCGGTTTCAGCAGATCTGCTAGAGCTTCTGATGTTTGGATTTCCTTCGCCACAATTGGAAGCGTTTCTAACAGGGTATTTAGTAATGTAATATTAATAATAAATTATTTTAAAAAATGTCTTCTTTTTAGAGTATTGACAGAAAAAGGACTTAAAAAACTAGGAAACTCAATAGAGATAAGCTACTCTACTATTCAGAAGCTTGTTATCAAACCACTGCACAGTGGCGTTTTAAATATCTGCTATCATCTGAATGAAATAAAAGGAATGGGTCATAATTCATACTTTTACAAGGTACTTGACTCAAAATAACATTACAAACATTTTAAACATATTTTGAAATATGCACAGTCTCTGCTCGGAGATCTCTCGCAGGATGCGATGCGATGCGCTGGCGCCTTTCTTATCAAATCCCTAGAGCTGCAGCAGACCATCGAGATTTCAACACGTGACTATAAGATCTTTTGGTGCTGGTTGTACGGTGTAATTATGCGACTAATGGACGAACAGGTGCCCGACGATATAGCCGCAGTGTCTCAGATGGACATCACATATCTGGCTGAATTCCTAAGTAACTTTGACATCGACGGCTACGATAGTGCTGGTAAATCAACTGATTAGCATCACCATAGAAAAGTAACAATGAAAATTGTATTTACAGACGATTCAACGGCACCAAGAAAACGTTTCAATCTCGAGCGAGTCGGTCAGTACCTTGATGATAAGAATCTACACGTACAGACCGTCGATGACATGACGCAGAAGTGGAATGTCTTGCTGGCCGAGAACGAGTGCCTTAACAATTGCGACGTTATCTATCCGCATCACAAGAAACTATCGTTGGTGCAACAACACGCCGTTTTGAAGGATAGTATCATTGAACTTTTTGCGAAACCAGGCCAATTTATTGGTGAAGCATTTAAGTTAAACTCTCAGATCGTATGTGCCATAATCGATACTCCAGATCCACATATTGTCACCAGTCACGTAAACTTAACACAAACACCAACAGATTTAGAGACGGGTGGCGTTCCAGCTGATGAGCCCAGTTGTAGCCTGTTCCTTGGACTACTCGATCGCACTCAAATGTTTTTCATTGAAATGAATCATGCCACCGAAATGTGGGGTGTAATTCGTATGGAATTTCAGCAGAAACCGTTCTTTGATAATAAGTTTGGTTCAGTGGGTGATTTAAAGTTTCGTGCTTGCCAGTTCTACAATGAGAACGTTATATCGGTGTTGCTGCAAAACAACCAGGAAGGACGTATATCAAATTGTTTCCTTCAGTTGCCCGTGGCTCAGTTGCGCCCGCGTTTGACACGCGTCAGAGCCGGAGACTATGTTGACGTAGTGCGATCGGTGGGTGTGACAAATGTTTATGAGTTCTTGGATGCGTCGCTGATTCGACCAATTGACGGTGTAGACGGTGACATGATCTCCGTGTCGGGCAGCCGGAAGGTAACAGTCAGAGTTTTGTTGATTTTTTTACAAGGTTTTATATATATTTTATTATTTAAGGTTGCCTCATTGCTGTCCGAGTCTCAGAAGCGCATACGATTGTACGAAATGGAAGTAGAGGAAGAGGATGACGAACTAGACATGTCTCAGACCAACAGTTTGGACGTCAGCAAAGAGTCGAATGTGTCGCTAGATGAATAGCAATATCCATCACTAAAATCAAGTGTATTTAAAAAATATAATTTGTATCAAAACAATATAAACGTTCATGCGTAAAAACAACAAAAATGTTAAATGGTTGGGGGAGCCTCAAAAACGCACTCGCCGGCTATCCAGGTGGAAAGAACATGCAGTTCATCGTCAAATAAAACAAAGTCTGCGTCAGCACCAAAATCTAGTGTGCCTTTTTTGCGGGTAATGTTCAAGCATTTGGCCGGGTGTAATGAAGCGGCTTCCAGTGCGTACACAATCGAACATCCTGAAAGAATAATATTATTAGGGTTTCTTTGAGCTAAATCGTAGTCTACCTGTAGATTTTCGTAGATTGCGCACGCACTCATCCATCGGTGCAATGCTGCCGCATAAAGTGTTTGTTTGCGCAATATATGCCCGTCCGTCACGTACGTCAATTGCAAGCTGGCCTAACTGATGACGTCCAAAAGGAAGACCCAGAGCGGATATAGCATCCGTTACCAGAATCAAACCCTCTGGATGCGTACGGTAAGCTATTCGTAGTGCAGCCGGATGTGTGTGCACGCCATCGGCTATTATGCCATAGTATTCAGTGTGTCCAGTAGGCAGAGCGTCAGAGGTGAGCAAACCCACGAGACCAGGATCACGATGGTGAAACTAAATATATTTTATTCATACTTTTAAGATACATCTAATTTATTACTCTAATAAATACTAACCGGTAACATTGCATTAAATAGATGCGTTATAAGATTAGAGCCATTGTTTGCTGCTTTCTCGCCATCACTCAGATCGGCCATGGAATGTCCGACGGCAACTGTGATTCCAATTTTAGAAAGCTCACGAATTACATCGAGCGCACCGTTTTTCTCTGGGGCCAGCGTTATAATTGAAATATTCTCTAATGATCCGTACGTGTCAATTACAGATTGGATTCCCTACAAGCAAATGATTTTTATTAAACACGATGAATTATTAAATTAATCCTTCTTTAATACCATGTCTAAGTCTTGAATACACTTTTCTGGATGTGCTCCTTTCTTCTGGATATTAATGAATGGTCCTTCACAGTGCACACCAAGCACTGTGGCTCCGTGTAAACCACCCGCATGTCTGGGAATTCTGGGTAAAACTGTGTGATATGATGCTGCTGGTGACGTAACCAAGGTGGGACAAAACGAGGTGACGCCGTGCTCCAGCAGACGCTTTGCAACCAGTGCTACTCCCGTTTCGACGGACTCTATGTTGTCTGCAAAGTCAACACCGTACCCGCCTGAAACATATATGTTATTATTAATAATTATAAAAGTTTAAATGCTGACCTTAGACAATAATATTTCAAACTTAGCTCAAAAACTCACCATTTATCTGAAGGTCAATTAACCCAGGTGCCAATATCGCACCACCGCATTCAATAACCTCATCGGCTAGCAGTTTCTCGTCAAAGAAAACCTTCTCTGGATCAATAATTTGGCCAGCGCGAACCCACAGGTATTCGTTTGAGATCAGTTTGTGGTCTCGAATAAGACGACAGTTCTTGAACTGGATTAATTTCTCTTTTACCCTCATTTCGAGTTTTAGTAATTTTGTTTGTATTTGTAAGTGTGATAGTTAATTTTAAAGGCACCGTAATTAAACGCAAATCTCTTTACAAAGAGTCAATTGCGACACTCGACGACAGTTGTTTTTAAACAGCGTGTATCGTCAATATACAATATAAGATATAATAATAATGATTAAATTGTATACGCTAGCACGAGCGACGCGACGCTTTGTTTTGTTATCAATGTATTTAGGGCAATACGCAAACGGCGAGGCACAAAATTAGATCGTTGTTCAATATTCAATCTCTTCGTCTTCGCATTATCTTTAATTCTCGGTAGTAAATGTAATACGCAGTGATACCATTGCGATTATTACTTAAAAATGCAGTATGCAGATATGCACATTGCACTATGCACTTTACCAACAAAAATATTAAATATATGTCAGTTCTCAATTACAATTTCGCAGCTGTTTTTGTTTTGCTTTTTGGCTGCATTTATTTACTTTCTCTTTTATATTCTTTAAATCGGTATGATAAGGAGAGAGCCCGGCATAAAAAGAGAGGGAGAAGTGTAAGTTCAATATATAATATAGACTATGTACCGTATATATAACTATAACAGAGGGTCACTCAAAATCAGACTATTGCCATTTTACTCAAATTTTCTTATTCATTTTTATTTTGTAAAGTAATAAGATTTGTATGAAACAACTAATTTGAGGATTTTGAGGAGGTCTTTTGTTTGCTGATATTAGGTAACACAAAATTTATTATTATTTATATCTATGAAAACGCAAGTTTCATACATTTTTTTCTCGCATTTATTTACATTTTATAAATTTTAAATTATTTATTTTTAATTATAATTAATCTTACGTAAATTTCCTGATTTTTTTTCTATTGTTTATCTTATTTTTGAGCTTCTTTTACATTTTGTTTTCTGTCACATTAAAAGTATATACCTCTTGCTTTTTTATTAGCATTTTTTTATAAATTAGGTTTAATAATAATATCACCTATTTAAAAACCATAAAATGGTCAATATTGGACTATGTGGAAACCTCCACTTTGGGTGGCCTTTGCTCCACCTAGGCAACACAATTAATACTCACGGGCGACTCACACCACTACGACTAAATTTATTCGTGGAGGTGGTTAAGTGACTGACTAAGTGACTATTAAGTAAATTATAAAAAAGGATAAGATAAGTAGTGACACTCAATTGCTTCTTGATATAAAATAGGGTTTTAAGAAAATTTAAGGATACACAATATATAATGATCAAAATAGTAAATATATATTTGTATTTTGTATATATATATAAAAATAACTGCGTATCATATGACTTTTACAGTTACATCTATTTCGCAGTAAATAGAATTCAAATTTATTTCGGTGCAGCATCGGCCCATTAGCTCAGCTGGTTAGAGCGTCGTGCTAATAACGCGAAGGTCGTGAGTTCGATCCTCCCATG
>JAAAKO020024243.1:0-14402 GCA_010015015.2 Bolitophila cinerea
AAAATGGATCGAATCGTCTCTTTCATAGAGCAATCCAAGTGGTTTGAATATAAGTGATACGTTTTTCTATCACTGGGAGAGGCATAATGGGCCCAACTTTCGAGGCCTGCATGCTTATCCTCTTTCGGGAGGGTGAATCTCTCAAATTATTTACTACCTATCTACTACTATAATTAAATTGTTTTTTATATAAATGCAATCATAAATTTTCGAATTTTTTTTTCCTTAAATAATAATCGCCTGTAATCACAAATTTTAGCAATTTTAGTGATTTTAGGATTTTAGAAATAACTTTTTATATAAGTTATATTGACAACAAATTCCTAAAATCGCTAAAATTTATAAAATATTAAATGTTATTACATAAGAATATATAGAAAAATCGTATAATTTCCACTATAATGTATAAATAGATTACAAAAACAGTCCAGTTCTAATTATTATAATTTAAATCATTTTCCGTGTAATTTATTAAAAAAAAATGCAAATACCACCGATTCAACAGTGTCACTGACAGCTTTTATTTGTATATGACACTTTTTGTATTAGAGATTTAATTGAAAATATGTTTCTATATAATGTATTTATATAAAAACCCTCACACATGACGGAAAAAATACAATATTATCACATAAGCTTATTATAACATTGTCGACTACGATTTTTTCCCAACAAATTCAAACAGCTCCAGAGACTCGCTAGCTCTCTATCACAAACACATTTGAATTCACACATAAAAACACCAAGCTTTCAGTTTTCAAAAGTGTATACATTTTCTTTTCACATGGAAATATTTAATCCACTATAAATACATAGTGAAACGTTTTTCTGAAATGGCAATCTCTACAGAGCGTCGAGGAATTTTCAATTATCATAATTTAAAAAAAATGGGCTCTTCAAAATGCTGAGCGAAGCGTGAGCGCAAATTCTTCGCCGCATGCAGGCTCTCGGCTTTTAAGGAGCTTTCACGTATTTAGAGAAATTGTGGGTGTATGTATGTACAGTGTATACTATACAGACATATACGATACTTATATACTTAAATATCGTACATAATGCAGTTACAGATAGTAGTGTTTCTCTGGCCGTCGCATCGTCGTCGTCTTCGCCGCGTCTTTGTGGCTTGAGGCGTAAAAGCGCCTGTTGGCAGAATATTATATAAATAGAAATGTTTCTGTGATTTGTGCGGCGCGAAACGTGAGGAATGAGATGAAAAAAAATGTAACTAAGCGGAATGCAAAGCTCTGCGTGGCGCTTGTGATTCAAGGTGCGGAGGAAGAATTTCCGAATTATGCAGAATTATTTTTACACTAGCACAATGTTATGCAATAATTTATGGTTATTTTAATGTAACCTTAAGCGAAGTCAAAAACACAAACTATTTTAAAATAACTTCAAGACTTTCAATATACAGCAAGTCGACGGACATAAAAATAAATAGTGCTTCATTTTTGACTGGCATTGGCCAATTACAGAATTTCAGAGTATCCTTTTAAAAGTATATCTATCTATTCTATGTGTACAGCATTAAAATGGTTTAAACATGTACCGTGGTGGAAACCTTCTAAGGAAACACCATTTAAAGAGCATATTATATTAGGGCCATTTAAAGCAAAGATATATACATAGCACGTATAGGTCCACAGACGCATAAGTAAACCTCGGAACGCTAGCATCCGCACTCCGTACTCTAAAAACGCAGAACAGGCAGCTCTTCGATGGTGCACCCGGCGAACGTTTACCGCATCCATTTCAGTGCTCACTTAAAAATTCATTAGACCAACATCGGTTCACCCTCATAAACACAAAACCATCTCAATAAAACGTGAAACATACAATTTTCATGAACTAGTTTCTGGGGTTTGTTTTTTAGGTCCACACGCGCTCTGCTTTACCACAAGTTATGTGCAACTGATGATGTGAATACTAAACAAACCAACCAACCAAATAAAAAACGAATTGAATCCGTAATCATGTTAAGTTTCCGCACAAAAATAAATAAATAAAATGTTAAATTTTATCGGTGCGGATCTGGAAAGGAAAGGTGAGCGTTGGCTGAATTATATATAATATCTGGTGACCTCGTATGTCCACAGCAGAAACAGTTGCTTGAGCAAGCAGAAATCGTTTTAATGGTTGACCAGCAGCATAAAATGATGAGCGCAACCAAACAAACCGAACCGGAAGTCCCTTGGTAAATCTGCAAAAAGACTCTTTCACAGTCTAGAGTCTACTATACTATATATTTATATAAACCACACGACGACGACAATGGCAGCTCGTTAACATCAACTCACATTTTTATTCTATCTATTTCAAATCCCTTAATGTATTTATATTCTGTTTTTGTAAAGCTCCCGAGCGCGTTCGTGCTCGACGGACATGTCCAAACATTTCGCATATAGAATTCCCAGCGGAGAACGCATCCTGTTTTTGGGTTTCGGTGACCATTTGTATATCGCATGAGACCTTTGGGTGGAATGAGTGGTGCGCGTGTGCACGACTAAACACTCTCATCGCATACACGCACTCTCTCTCTCTCTCTAGCTCTCACACACACACACGTTTATAAAGTGGACACATAAATAATTCATCGAAACACGCAAAACGATACCGAAACATTACTCTACCGAGTAACAGGATGTTAACTGATATCCATGAATTACGGTTTTCAGGAGTGTATGGAAATTCGTGCACGAACGACTCTTGCACTTTTCATTTGAAATGTGAGCACCGTTTGAACGCGAGCCCTGAATGTATATTCAAAGGGAGCTTTAAGCGTTGTACACGATACACATACAGAAAACTTCCGCACTGGAATTTAATTTGAATTACTTTTCGGAAAATATCAATCCCAACCAACCGTAAATACCATATATACATTGAGAGAAAAACAATGCACAAACTTTTACCTGCACATAAAAATAAAATCCGTCGTGGTCAGGAAAATGTAACATATAAGCAATGTTGTTTGTTCCAATGGAGAAATTCATTACATATTAAATTTTCAATTCCAACTTTCCGCAACCCCGAACGAACTGGAAATTGTTTCGATTTATTTATTGCTTGCTCTTTCTGCCTCTGCACGGCGGATACGTTAAGCGGAACGTATACGTGAACACAATTTCCGTGTGTGCTTTTCTAATTCTGGGAAAATCATTGAAACTTCTTTTAAGATGACATAAGATGTATTATTGATTAAATGTTGTTTTATGTATATAATCGTATACCTAATATATATATTGTATATATTTGCTTTTATGCGATGAGGAGGTTTTTCCTAGTATTACGGTAACACGCAAAGAGCGCACACGGGGTGGTGTCCTGCGTTTGCTGGTGCCACTTCCACGTAGACTTAATCTCGTCTAATGGTCAAGCGGTTTATGTTGTATTGTTTTTCCTGCTGATGCGGGTATCGACTATATATATATATATGTGTGTGTGTGTGTATATGAGCTCAAGTCCGCAGGTCGCATAAATACTCGTTGCTTGTCAAATAAATGTTGTGAACCAGAGAAAGGTCAGAATGAAAGTGGAAACTAATAAAATGTAACTGTTTTCTTGCGGTGTTTTCTTTTAATTTGGGATTTGTGTTGAACACAGTATACAGTGAATGCGAGTAGTTCGGTGAGGGGGAGGGAGAATGGTTGAAAAACAAGTATACCAGTTTCTTCTGTTTTCCGGAATAAAAGGAATTATATATATACATACTACTTGTCCGCTTTGTCCGGAAGGCGCACACAGGACAGTTTTAGAATGTACGACCTGTAAAAAGTTGAAGAGAAAGAACTTGCACTTTGTACTATATTATAGAATACAATATGTATAACAAGCTTTTAAAGCGGTGTACTAGTGCACTATACTGCCCGCGATATATAGCTGTCTAGTTGTTCTCTGTCTTTTATCCTTATTAAAATAAATTTAAAGTGTTATTTGTCCTGCGAGGTGGAAATGTGTGCGCGCCCGCGCGTTTGGAAACTTGTATTCCCACTGTGCTAAACTTTCCGTCGAAGTTCTTCTTCGGCTGTTTAGGAATGTATACAAGTACATATGCACGTAAACATATATACACATATACAATATTATACATTTATATACATACATATACAATGATACACAGCCAAACACATTTACACAATTTGTTTCGTGTGTCTGAGTTTCGACTGACGTACACTCGTTGTTGCAGCTACTTCTGTCTGGCTGGCTGGTTGGCTGGTTGGATGGCTGGGTGCCTCGTGTGCTCCGGCGCGGCGCGGCGCTCTGAGTCTTGTACAGCACGAAGAAATTGAATTGCGAGAAGACGAGAAAACTTTTCTATTTTTAAGTTGCAAACTGATTGAGTATATAGTTTGTTACAGGTTAGTTGTGATGTGTGTACAAGTTACTCCCGGAAAATGGCGTACATGTATTTCTGTATTATTAAATCATTATTAAATTTAAAGTGGTTTTTCACCTGGGTACTTTGTGCCTGGTATATGGAAATGGTTTTCGGAGATTGGAAAAAGAGAAGTTTACAAGATTGTTTATTAGATACTCGAAGAAGTTTCGTTAATTTGGCCTTGACTAAAAATTTACATTTGAAAGGATAGAGTAAGAGAAATTTAATTCATCTCTAACGGAAATAGAAACTGCAGATGGTTGATCAGAACTGTGTAAAATAATATGCTGGTGACAGTTTTTCACAACAAGTTTGGTGTGTTATTATTAATTAAAGCCAGAAAAAACTCAACTAATCCTTTGTGGTAAGAGAGTACAATACTGGCAATAAAGTTAATCACTCACTAAACACTTATCTTTAATATCTAATCAGATCACTAATTACCAATCACTAGAGCAAATAATGATATGACAATGTATGATTTTATTGTTTCGTCGTATCATAATATAAATTAGACATACATGAGTTTAAAGTAATTCATATTTTTTTTAAATGATATCTTTAAAATTAAATTATTCATTGTAATATAATATATTTAAGGGCATAATTTGCAATTATATATCAAAAACAATTTATTAATATCAGAAATTGATGCCTTTTTGGGCCTATATTTTTTTTTAAATATATTATATGTATAAATATTTTTTATTGATTAAACATAATAATACAACATTAGTGTTTTTTCTGATACAAAATTGGCTGTTATCTTAATAATAATAATAATTCTTAGTACAAAAATAAAAAACTGTAATTTTTAAAATACATTGATTTTATGGAAAAAAATGGTATTTTATTAAATACTATTCGTGATTTTTAAGTACCTATAATCAGTGATTATCTTAGTCAAAAACATTATTTGAATTTTCTAAATTAAACTCTGTAAATTTAAATTTTTATTTGTCCTATAGTAAAAATCACTGATTTTCCTCTAGTAAAAAATCACTGATTTTCCTCTAGTAAAAAATCACTGATTTTCCTCTAGTAAAAAATCACTGACTTTCCTCTAGTAAAATATCACTGATTTTCTAAACCAGTGAAAATCAGTCTAAATCAGCAAAAATCATTGAAAATCAGTATAAAATAAAAAAAACAGTGAATATCAGTAAAAATTAGTGAAAATTAGTGAAAATGAGTGAAAATGAGTAAAAATCATTGCAAATAAGACAATGAAAATCAGTAAAAATCAGTGAAAATCAGTGAAAGTCAGTAAAAATAAGTAAAAATCAGTGAAAATCAGTGAAAAACAGTGAAAATCAGTGAATAACAGTAATAAATCAATGAAAATCAGTAAAAATCAGTGAAAAACAGTTATTATTAGTGAAAATCAGTATAAAAAATAAGTAAAAAATCAGTGAAAACTTAGTTAAAATCAGTGAAATCAGTAAAAATCAGTAAAGTCTATAATGATAACCGTTATTAACTATGCTGTTATTAATAACTGTTAGGAAACTAAAAAAAAAACAAACAAATAAGATACAATTTTTCGACGAAATGATTATGGACGAAATATTTTTCAATGAAATGATTTTCGATGAAATATTCTTGGACGAAATGTTGTGCTACCCAAATTATATATAAACTTAAATTAAATTATATTGTATTCATTTTTCATATAATCGGATCAATTCTCTAGATAGGGACAGTACGCCCGTACTATAATAGAATAATCTTTTATCGCGAGCATTGGAAAAACACCTTTAATTTCAAAATGTATGTTACCATTGAACAAATAGTTTTACAAATATTTTATGTTTGTAACAATACAAAAACATTGTTCACTTAAAAATAAGGTCACAAAGTATAATAAAGCGGAATAAAATTTAAATTTATATTATTTATATATTTCTCTTCATTTTTAGATTTAATTAGTATTTAGTCAATCATTTTTAATGTTTTGTTTTGAAATTGTCACAATGTTATGTCATAGTTTATTTTTTATGACGTTTAATAATTAAATCTATGGAAACCTAGTGAATAGAAATTATCTCATATTTTCGCTGTGTACACATTTAAATATTTTTAGACAAGTACTAAATTTTCGGTAAAAACAAAGCGATAAAACCGCGGATGAATTGCCCAAGGGCGGATTTTCTGCAGTATAGGGTATTATCTTCCTGCGAAACAGTTCTTTGTCAGCGCATCTATTAAAACGGACGAAAAAATACTCCGCTTCCTCCGCGTGAACCTCATCATAGCCTTTAGGAAAACATATTATCAAAATCGACTATAAATTGATATATTTATACAATTATTCGCCTAAAGAAGACTTCTTTTATTTCTAATTTGTATAAACATTTTTTTTATACTTTTTACTTTAACAGCAATAAATCAAAAGTTCATTAGAGAACGTGTACACTTATCCCAAACCACGCCGGGGGCGCATTTCAACCCCTACGCGCGCTTTTGTAATAGCATTACTTCTAAGACTTGTACACGCTAAAGGGTAAATTCAGACTAATCCAATATAATAATCATATATACAAAACCGAACATTATTTCATAGAAGAGCTTTCGTGTTAAAGCCCATAACTCTTCCAAATAAAGTTCACAATGTTAACATTTTGTGCTGTTAATATGAATATACCTAAAATAAGCGTACAACATATACGTATATATGTGTATATATCTCTCACCCCACTTGGTAGCATAAACTAATTTCATAGCGTCTTACGGTAATATCTCTCTCAACCCTTGCTATCATTACACGGCTTAAAACCACCCCTACTTATAACCGAATACGCAAACCACACATAATAAATGAGAAGTATATGTTTTGTTTACACAACATCCTCCGCACATCTATATAAAATGTAAAGTTTTTGAAGTCGTTGGTATGCCCGTGCGCGTATGTATGTGTGTGTGTGTATGTGTGTGTGTGTGTGAGTCTGAGTGTTTACATATTTATGCGAAGCATTTTCCTCTTGGAAACTTGGAAACATCGTAACCATCCGCAACACATTCTACAAACACACACACACACACATACTCGCACACTCGGTCGCTTACGTACTGCGGCAAATCTTCTGACAACATTCACTCCCTTCACTCGGCACTCGGCACACACACACACACATGTACAGATGCAAATAAGTGTATATAATTTGTTTGCGGTTTAATTCCACGGAAGCCGAAGATTGTCAGGTTGACGTACACATGCAATAAAGTAATCGGAATATACGTTTACGTCAGGCATTCACACACACACACAAACAAATTCTAGAATCCGCTTTTCCGAGTTCGCAACCTATATATTTTGAAGAACTCAGCGCTCGCGACGACGACGTATATATATATATATATAAATATGTATGAATGTGTCTGCACGCGATATTAGAAAACTTTGTGAGATCTGTGACATTTATTTTAATAAAGATAACGCGAATACGTCGCAATGATACTGCCACACACCACTTTCAGTTCATGACATTTAGAGCTGAGCGTTCGTCTTAGGCGTTTTATTTTTAATGAAATGCGTCGGATATGTTTCGGCAACGTTGGAGCTACCGTCTTTGTTTTATACAAAAAGCGATGGGCGCAGCCACGCAAATTAAATAAAAATTATTCTATATATATAATATAGCATCGCGTATTATACGTATACCGTTGTAATGCGATCCTCTGTCGTCTGCTTTTGTCATCCTCACACTTTTGTATTTTTAGAATTTCTTATATAACATCCACCTTCTTTTTGTCTCAATTACAAAAGAATTTAAATGTCTAGTCGCGCGCGCACGAGCGAGCGTATGCCGCGTGCGTCGAGTTATCCTGACGCGCGCACTCAAAGGAAACGCGTGTTTATTATATTTTCAGAAATTGTATTATAGAAATGTTTTTGATGTAATATATATAAATTAGAGATCGGAAGCGGTGTTTCTATGGAGATGCTCGCAACTTCTTACATTCTCATATTCCATACACATTTATCTATATACATGTATAATATCTGCATGTGACATTATATTCATTATATGTATAGCTCACGGTTGACGTTGCACACCTTTGAACAATTTTATATTGTTAACACATATTTCTCTACATATATCTCTTTATATATTCTTATATCTCTACACAGACATGATGATCTAAAAGGAAGTTTAACCTGAGTTTATAACAAAGATATTCGTGTGCATTGCATATGAACATATAAAATTTGTCAATCTCTGCTCAGGAATTTCCAAATTGTATTCGGTGTCTCTAAATTTGAATGCCGGGTGCACTGAACTGTACATTACGGTATAATGTGACGCAATTATTATGGAATTTAATATTCGGTTTTAAGAATTGGAAATATTAGAGAAGGTTTCCGAAATTGCTTCGGATTGTTTGATTTTAATGCGCAGGCAGACATTTTATTTTATTCAATAATGTCAATCTGTCAAGTTTCCATTTTAAAAGCTCGATTGACATAGGGCTGAATATTATATGACAAAATTTGTCGATTTAAATGATCTCAAATAAGGAATATTAAAATCCCTGCTTTTGATAATAATTTTAAATTTTGATTCATAAACTCGCATACGGGTATCATTACCATGTATTTTAATATCTACAAGTAAAAAAACAGAATTTACAATAAAATATTAAAAAAACAATTTTAAGCTATTTTACGTCGGTTCAACGATAATTTCAATCATACGTCAAAAATATTTCAAAATAATTAATAACAATAAAGAAAATGTACAAAACCAGTGGTTTCATGAAATGAATATTGTAACGTGTACGTTTTTGTGTTTCTGCTCAAACTTCTATATATATAGAGGAGTTTGAGCAGAGGCAAAAGGGGAGACGTGGTTGAGCACTCATGGCGGACGGTCGCATGATCGTTCCGCTGAGGAGCTACCAGAATGAGAATGAGGAGCCAAGTAGTTGGCTCTTAGGTGGTTCCTTACTGGCCTTGGGGACGCATGAGACGTCCGGGTCTTGGTCCGGCGTGAGACCACCTCTTGTTCTAGTGTTCGGTGTTTTTTTGTAAAGTTTTGTGTGTTTTGTCTTGGGAACAATCCCGAAGAGGCATCTTGCCGATCCGCTGCTGCCCTAGCCAGGCAAGGAAATGCTGGAGGAGTGCCGGCTCTAAAAAGCCGGCTGGCGTGTCATATCTTTTGGCGAAGCTCCTCCTGTCATTTTATAGCCGCAAAAAACAACAAAGGACAAAAGTTGCCTTATAGCGGCAATAGTGTTCACTGAAATCGTCGAGGATCCATTAATTTGGCGGAAGAATAACTTAATTTAAAATCAACAGCTCGTGGAATTGGCAACACATTTTTTTGTCGAATGATTCGGCTTCAACCGACCCGTGCTAAACGAATTTTATTATTTCATAAAAATTATTGTGAATACATCTGCTTTTATTTTTTTAACTTTAATTATATACATTTTTTAAATTATGTACTTATTATTCCTGAAGTTTTCCTGTAGGAACTTTTATATTTACTATATGAAATAATATAAAAATATGACATAAATAAAAATGGATCGCCTAACTTTAATATTTACAAAAAATGGAATATATTCTTTTACTGCTCATTGATGTTTTCGGAACATATTGATATTTTTCTCGGTGATCATTTTTATATTTTATGTGCACATGTATTCTTTTAGGTGCCAAGCTTTTACAGCTAAAACGCCAAGTCAAGGAAAAACCTTTTTCCATAAAGAATAATTGGACTGTCTTAAAACTAAAAACTTTATATACATGAATTATTTAACTTATCATAAATATATCATATAATATATATATACATTTTAATTATTATGCCCACAAATTTGAATCATTTCATTTTTAAGAGTGGAATATTCTCTTGATATAGACTATACTTGAATACTTGAATATTTAAGCTCGGATGCTTTTAATTTGTATCTAATAAACTGAATAACACATACTTGAGAAACTCAGTGGAGCTACTCGTATTTTTTTATCTTTGAGTAAGGAGGGAAAAGAAGGTGGGTTTGCTTTAAAATAAAAAGAATATGTACTTGAGCTTTTAAGCAATATACGACATCCATTTTAGTATAAAAAGGCATAAACTAGTGTGTTTCTTACAAAATCAAATAGCAGAAAAAGCTTTTGCTTTGAGTTAAGTCTTGGTGAAAACTACAAAAATTGAAGGAACAAATTATATAAAAAATAAATGTTTTCCCAGAAATTAATTTAAGCTTACAGATCGAAATGAAAAAAGAAGGTAGCTATGTTTTTAAATTTGAAAATAAAACAATATTTGCGGTTCACTAAACATTGTGTTTAATAATCAATAATATCATGACAATAATCGTCAATATCGTTATAATCATTTATTGATGTATAATAAATTAAAAGCTCTAAATTAAAAAAATGTACCAAAAAAAAATTGGCCTACAAATATTAAAAATTTGCCCAAAATAAATTATTATTTTTACCAAAAAAAGTTTCCAAAAAGTGTACCCAAATAAATACAAAAGTTTCATCAAATAAATCAATGACCTCGTAATTATTTTTTATGTTTGGGAACAAAAAGAAGTCACTGGGTTCCAAGTCAGAACTGTAAGGCGGATGACCCATAAATTCCATCTTTTGAATCAATCAAATCACTTGTGTGAGCCGATGTGTAAGAGCTTGAAAAAAATATTAAAAAAGTTTTCAGGGAACTTTTCGTGATCGGTGAATTTCATTTTCGGAAAATTGTGTGGAAATTGTCATACTACCTGAATATATTTATTGAATTAATATATTTTATTATAATTGGATCGAGGCCACATCCCAGGCGATAAACATTTTAAACCACCAGGATAAGAGTTTTCCGTTTAATGTCAAAACAACCAACTCCATTTGAGTTGGACATCATTAAAGTTTGAACTGAAATCATAGGCTTAAAAAAATATATCACAAAAGCACTTTCGAAGATATTTTTAAAGTGTAGCATATAACACAAAACAACATTTTAAATGAACAAATCCTCTATGAATTTATATTCCCCAAAATGCATCTGTCTTTTGAACTCATATCCTTTGCTGTTAGAAATATTGTTCTTCTTCGTTGTTTCATCAGCTTTTGGACATAAACCAGACACGTTTACCGCTTATTAACACATTGTTTCTGAATAGTATAGTATTGTGATGTGTGAATTCAAAATGTATATTTATATATATATATATAGTTATATGCACTTGCACATTGCACATTGCACATTGCACATACGACTGTACACAAATGCACATAAATGCATGATGCATATTTTCGCTCTGATTTGCATAATTCATTTTGCCATAGTGCAGCAGCAGAGTTAAAATTACGAAATAACTGCTTGTTTTAGCCTAATGCCTGTGCCACCTATATATTCATAGATATGCATTATATAAAACATCATATACTATATATGCCACACATTGCGACAAGGTATTCATAGCTATATATATACAAACGATATGGTATATGAATGGTGTACCTGGTGCGAAGGTGCATGCAATAATTAAAGCCTAATTGCGTTTTGAAAATTAGCAGTGCAAAATGAGATTTTGCGCTTTTAGAAATTACACATTTTAGTTGCTTGCAAAACTACTACTACTATGCCACTAGTATAGAGCCACATTATTACGTTCCGGTGTACTGACACAAAACTATACAATATTGTATGCGATACTCGGAGCCCGGACTACTCATATATACACATATAAACACATCGTACATATACAGATACACATATGAAAGCGCTCGCGCGTGAGCTTTTTGTACCTGTAGAACGATAACTTATTCAGGTCATGTTGTTTTCGGGGTGTTTAAGTTACGAGCGCCTAAGCACGCGCCGCCAAACTTTTCCGTAATGCCTGGCTAAAAGTGTATTTCGTGGAAACCAATTAAACTAAAATGTGTGTGTGTATGTGTGTAAATATAATAAGATGGGAATGGAGTAATGTATAGTGAGAATTAAATAATAAACATTTATTTACTAAGGTTTTCTCAAGCAGTTCTTCGCGGCGGCAGTGCGCGGCTTACGCTGAAAGAACGTAATTTGCAGTAGTAATTAAGACAGAAATTCTGTTAAATTATATCCGTAATTAATACATATTGTTTAAGTGGATATTTTAAGAGTATTAAGAATGGCATTTTTAAATCATTCTGCAAAGATTCACCATTCCACATTACCACACTAATTGTTCTTTCAATTATAGAGAAGTGATCATTTTATAAAATCTTGGAGCTTCTCTAGAATATTTCTTGAAAATTCTTTACATCAAGAGAAGGCCATAGTTTTCAAGCATGTATATAATTTATATACTACTATTTATACTACTGCTACTATATACCATTCGTATACAAGAAAAGTGTATTTTTTTCTTTTTCCACGTCCTTGCTCGAGTTTTCTTAATTTGCATTTATGCCATGTACTTGAAATGCACGGCCGGCAGTCAGAGGAATCGTATTGTATAGAATTGTACAGTAGCGAGAATGAAAAGTGTAACATCCGGGAAACTATACAAAATACATTGTTTTGAAATAGATAATATTTGTATTACATATAAAATTCATAAATAAACCCTACTAACTTTTATTAACCCATTAAAGGCATATTTGTTTAACAGATAAAGTTAAGTTAAAGATAAAGTAAGTAAAGCTGTTGTTTTTTTTTAATGGGTAAAAATCACAATGTGACCATTTTTATGAAAAAATCACAATGTGACTTTTTTTACGGTAAAAATCATAATGTGACCATTTATACGGTAAAAATCACTATATAACTGTTTTTACGGTAAAAATCGTAATGTGACCATTTTTATGGTAAAAATCACAATGTGACAATTTTTATGGTAAAAATCACAATGTAACCATTTTTACGATAAAAATAACAATGTGACCATGTTTACGGTAAAAATCACAATGTGACCTTTTTACCATTTGATCATTTTTTCGGTAAAAATCACAATGTGACCATTTTTACGGTAAAAATCACAATGTGACCATTTTTACGGTAAAAATCACAATGTGATCATTTTTAGGGTAAAAATCACAATGTGATCATTTTTAGGGTAAAAATCACAATGTGACCATTTTTACGGTACAAATCACAATGTGACCATTTTTACGGTACAAATCACAATGTGACCATTTTTACGGTCAAAATCACAATGTGACTATTTTTACGGAAAAAATCACAATGTGACTCTTTTTACGGTAAACATCACAATATGAAAAATTTTAAGGTAAAAATCACAATGTGACCATCATATATAGAAAGATGTTCTTATGAATCATACTGAAAACTGTACATCCTAAAAAGTCATTTTCGGATTTGCAATTTGCTGGGATTGTATTTTAAGACAAAGTTATCTTATTACAAACGGATAGAATATTTCGTCAACTTTGCCAAAAGGTTAAGACGATGGAGATAAGGATTCAACTACTATTATTTTTGAAAAGACGAATTCAAAAGAAACACTATTCTGATAATTGTTGTTTGGGTAACGGTTGTCTTTTTTCTCGAAATTCCCGACATTTGATGAAGATATATCGACTGAAAAATTCATAGAGTTGTACAAAGCTGATGTTTCTGAGATATCCAAAAAGAAATCGTCCATTTTTAATGTTTATATATAAAAGAATATTTTGCCATTTAAATTTCTCAGGCTATGCAAAATGTAGAATTATATTTTTTTAAGGAGGCGAAGAGTTACCCGTATGATGACACCCCGGGGCCCGGATTTTCTCTTTATAGGGCCTTTGTAATTTATTATATGATTAATTATATATGATAATACAATGTTCGTTATATATTCTATTATTTTCATTCGGATCGGAAACATTTGCCAGTTTTTTGGTTAACAAATAAAACAATGAAAAAATGTGTAACAAATTAAAAAGTTTAGTATTAAAAGGGACACTTCTAATGATTTTTGGAGGAAAGGTTGTAAAAAGGACAAATTAAAAAAAAAAACTAAAAAAACTACAAAAGATAGAAAACCCCTTAATTTTGTAAGACATGTGCTTTCATATCTC
>JAAAKO020024264.1:0-14401 GCA_010015015.2 Bolitophila cinerea
TGGAAGAGTTTTTGAACAAAATAATATATTATGCTCACAAGCTTCGAGGAACTGGTATGGATATTACGGACGAATGGATTGGGACACTTTTATTAGCCGGACTCAGCAATCGGTACGAACCGATGATAATGGCAATCAAAACTCTGGAGTTGTCATATCATCTGACCAGATAAAAACTAAATTATTGCAGGAAACAATGAAGTGCAATGCTGGCGAATCATCAATGTATTCGCGAAGTACAGCACCACATCATAAGAATTATCAGAAGAATAACAATCAGAAGACCAATAGTAATCGCTTTGAAACCCAGAATCAAAATCAAATTAATTTGAAGTGAAGTTTTAATGCGGAAAACTTGGACACATCTCTCGAAATTGTTACTCATAACAAAATCATCATAAAATACGAAGTCAAGGCAAAAATAAACCAAACCTTTCATGTGTCAACGGTGCTTATGATCAAAACGTTTGGTACATTGATTCAGGTGCCACAAAACACATGACAAGCTCTCAAATGTTGATTAATGATTTATGTGAATCTGAATCTGTAATGGTAACGGAGGCAAATAATACACGTTTACCAGTCAAAGGTGAAGGAATTGTAAGATTAGAAACGACTTTAGGAAATGTCATAATTCATAATTTCCTCGAAGTTCCTGGTATCTGTGCAAATTTTTTGTCGGTCAGTTTCTTGTGGAAACAATAACAACTACGTCTCCAACTTCTATAGCTTTCACATCTGTTAACCACTTGGTTCTACGTGTAATTATCGGTAGATACTCGAGCACCTCTTCCAAAAGGTATTGGCTAGTTGTTGTGACATACGCCAGTTTTTTCGCAGCATGTCCCTTTCACTGGAAATACCTGGTGGCTTGCTTACATTAGAGCTCCCAAGGAAGAAGTGGTTCGGAGTGAGTGCTTCCTCGCCAACGAGTTTGATCGGTACGTGGGTCAGTGGTCTTGAGTTGATGATGTTTTCAATTTCAATTAGTGTAGTTGCAAGTACCTCATCATTCTGATTATTACATATCAGAATCTGGCGAAGAACCTTTTTACTGACCCAATTAGTCTTTCCCAGCAACCACCCATATGCGGAGATGCCTTCTCGAATGCGTTTCTTGGCTCGTTGTTGGATCCATGGAAGTTGGTTCCATTGTCGCTGTAGAAGGAAATTGGTTTTCCTCTCCGGGATTCAAATTTTCGCACGCACATTATGCACGAATCAGTGGTAAGGCTATATGCGGTTTGAGGTGGACAGCTCTTATGGTAAGACATGTGAACAGTACACCCCATATTTTCTCCGTGCGCCTACCGTCAGTGACAAGCATAGGGCCAAAGTAGTCAACTACCACAAAAGAAAATGGACTTTCGTAGACAGCTAATCTAGACCTTGGTAAATCTGCCATCTCTGGAACCTTTGGAACCGCTTTAGTGTTCTTACAAATCTGACATCTTGCTCGAACTTTGTTCAGCTCTACCCGTATTCCAGAAATTGCAAACTTTTGCCTGAGTTCGTTAACGGTCGTCTCGTGGTTGTAGTGGTAGTGTAGTCCACGTACACGAAGAACAGTAACTCAGTACATGACTACATTTGTCAACATAACGTGTATTGGGTTGCTGTAATAAGTTAAGCTTTAAGTTTTGCAATGTACTTGAAGACAATGGCTTGAGTACGCAGCAGCCTACACCATTTTGAAAAGCGCTCTACGTCAATTAGGCTTCTTCTTTCGTATGCTAGAGGGTAGTGCACATTGACTACAAATGATGGTCTTAGCTCTTCTTCAATATTTGCTTCAAGTATGTGTGTTGAAGTGGGCCATTTGTCCTCAGTTTCACGTAAAAAGGCTGGACCAGTAAACCATCGACATGTTGAGGAGAATTATGGAGTTTTTTTTTGCCATTTAGTCGCCTCGTCTGCTACATTCAGTTTTATCGGAATCCATTGCCAATCTCTCAGACAGGATGTCTCCAAGATTTCGCCTATTCTAAAGGCTACGAATTGGCGATATTTGCGTTGGTCTGAATACAACCAGCTGAGCACCGTCTTGGAGTCCGACCACATAAAGCGTGTTTTGATTGATATTGAGTGGCTGGTGACTATAGTATTAGCTAGACGTGCGCCGAGCAGAGCAGCTTGGAGCTCGAGTCTTGGAATGGGCATAGGTTTTTAAGGAGCAAATTTTGTCTTAGCCCCAACTAACATACACTCAACGATGTCCCCGTCTAGTATGCGGAGATAGGCGGCTGCAGCAAAGGCATTTTTGCTGGCATCGACAAATACGTGGTGCTGGACTGTCGATCTCTCAAGGTTTGTAGACATCTTCGTGTTCAATCTTTGGATTTTCACTTCTTCAACCTTCTACAGCATTTGTTTCCATGTCTGCCATTTTTAAAGGAGTTGATCACGAAGCTGTTTATCCCAGTCGATTGAAGAGCGCCAAATTTCTTGAAGAAGAATCTCCCAAAGATTTTTCCCGTTTTTTTTGGCGAAAAAACTCAAAATAATAATTTTTTTGCGGTAAATACTAGTGCTGTCTATAAATCCGTTACCCGTTCTTTTTAATCAAAAAGACCGGTTCAAACCGTTCAACCATATTTGGGTTTTGGGATAACATTAACCGGCCAGTTAAAATTAACCGGCCAGTTAAATTATTCGGCCAGTTAAATTAACCTGTTTGTTACATAAGTTTTGGTCTTACACTTATTTTCTGCCATCGAAAAACAGAGCATGTAGTTCCTTACCTCTTACTCCAACTCCATCCAGCTGATGCAGGGCATCTATTTGTAGACGACGAGTTGTCATAGACGGTTTCTTCTTATTTTAGATCTATCAATCACATTTAGACAGTTTGATTCTGTAATAAGCCCATAGTAATATAGCGTAGCTGTAGCAATTAATGCAGCCGCGTTGCTGGATATTCTTAGGCGATCTGCTAAAACTTGCACCTTCTTTAGAGGAACTCTATATAGAGTAACCCTGTGGGAGGCAATTTTTCTATCATCAGAGCTGTGCCCGCTTAATACTTCCACTACTTCTTCACTTTCAGGGAAGTTGTCCAAAGTAGAAGTAAAACGTGTGATCGTCCATAGGCCAATTTTAGTAGAAGACGCATGGAGGGAATGTGTGGATAACGCCGAACTAAGTACCGATGATCCGATTAAATTCTGTAGTGCATATATCAACTCTAGCAATAGTCATTTTCGTTTTGTTCTTTGGTCGTTTAAAAACGGTGGAGTCCAGTGACGTTCTAACTTTTCGATGGCTTTTTGTCTTTGGCCTCAAAGTAGGCTTCAGTTTCGGTAATCAGCTCCTCATTCGAACAAAATCTCTTTCCCATTTTTTTGAGATCTGCTAAAAGCCAGTAGTCGCTGGGGGCAGATTTGAAGATTACAAATGGTGTGGAGCTATACTAAGCCCAACTCGTTCAGTTTCACCATCGTTGCCATTGACTTATGACACGATGCGTTGTCTTGGTTAAAGTGCATCTTGGCCATATGAGGTCTTTTCTCTTCAAACGGCTCAACAACGCTATGTAATATTCACTATTAATCCCTTTTCAAGGTAGTTGATGAATATTTTTTCTCGGGAATCCCAAAATACCAAGACCATACATTCAGCTGATTGCCGACTGGACTCAGGGGTTAAATGGTGGATCCAGGTTTCGTCAGTTATCCATCCATTAGCAAATTTAGGGGGTTTTCGGTTTATTACAGATTTGATGCGGATAGGCTCGTTGGAAACGTCAAAGATTCCCTATTGGTCAAATGATCTATACATAAAATCCGTAAGCTGGCTCAGAAGTCTTTTAATTAGGCATGAAAGACTGGCTTGCGGGAAGATTGGGGTCTATTATCATCATCCCAGAGCACAAATAGGAAATCTTTAGTGACGGCTAAACGAATCTCATGGGTGGATTTATGTGAGAAAATTGAAGGTGAGCAACCATCCTCGAGACTACACAGGACCCTCTTAAAGGATGCGAACGTTAAAAATGTATCCTTGAAGGTATCAGATGACTCTTTCACCGCTTCTAAAATCAATCAATCACCAATGCTTATTGGACGCATATTTCCCAAATAGCGATGTAATAAAAGACACCGCTCAGGCATCGATCCAATTCGATGACGGTGGCTCTGTCGAAAGAGGCTGAGTCCTATATTTAGTGTTGACACAATTGTATGGGCGATGAGTTTGTTTTCTCCGTACAAGTTGCCAGGTGCGGACGAGACATTCCCGGCTATTCTTCAAAATAGTCAGCACGTTTACCAAACAGGAAAGTCTGTTAAATCAGCATTGCATTATGTTCGTGACGAAAGCAGAGAAATCTTTGAACGATAAGGAAATGTCCCTAAGAACTTTCCTTGACATTGAGGGTGCATCTAATAACGAACCTTTGAGTCCGTTTAGAATGTTTGCGCATCTCACCACATCTGCCGGACGGTTACTATAGATGAAATTGACTCTATGCTTAAGCAAAGGATCATCCACTATTATACATACGTTAAAAATGTTAAAGTCTTGATCTAATTTTTATAATTAATGAGAGAGGCTTGTATACTCTTGCTTATGCCGATGACAGAACGATTATCCTCTCAAAAAAAAACTACAGTTTATATGCGATATAAAGCAGAAAGCTCTGAAAACTATATCTCAATGGTGTTTCAAATTCGGAAGACCAGGATTAATGGTCTTCGGACTATTAATCTCGGATCTAAACCCACTCAGAGATTTTCTTAATTAAAATACCTATAGGTGTTATACCCGATAGTAAAAACTCTTGGAAAGGCCACTTGGATAATAAGCTCGTTAGGGCCACCAACGTATTCTGTCAATGTCGGAAGGCTAAGGGGGTCCAGTTGTTCTACACAGCCTACATAATATAATAGCCATCAGTCGTTAGACCATTCGAAAAGTTTTAACGGCTTGTTTGTATCATCATACCAAGTAGAAGTGGGAGTGCTATTGAACCTACCACATCGTCACTTCTTATTAAAGTAGAAGCCAGGGCGGTGGCGCAAGGGCTATGGGATATTGAAGTTGCCGAATGCCATTAGGCCGAATGAGCCGTTAGGCCGAAAGTCATTTGGACGAATGGCATAAGGCCAAATGTCATCAGACCGAATGAGCCATTAGGCCGCACGTAATCAGGCCTAATGAGCAATAAGGCCCAATGAGCCGTTAGGGCGAATGTCAACAGGCCGAATATCATCATGCCGAATTATCCATTTGGCCGGATGAGCCGTTAATTTTATTGCTGTAATGTTAGAGTTACTAATATTAGATAAGAAAAAGTCTTACTGTTATAAACAACCACTCACGTTCTTACCTCAATTTGTGTAGGAGCGGAAATGGTAGTGAAACCTGGAATTATAAGTCCTTTGGTGACTCCGTTCCATTGACATGGCTCCTGTATAAGAGCCATTTTTATCTACCCCTTTGACAGCACTTATATGGCTCATGGCTGTTTGGAAATGGTGCAGGTTGCACTGCAGGAATTTATTTCTTTCCTCGCTCGCCATCGGATTCAGCCGACGCCAGCAAGGCTGCTTCCCGCATTCCTCCTCTATTTTTATTTATAGGAGATAATGCTTCTTCTTTCGATACGGCCTTATTATCTTTGGGATCATACTTCCCAAACTTAATTGTTCCCGTGAGGTAATATAAGAAACTGTCCAGGTCCCCAAAAAAGAGATGAAACTTGACACTTGTTTGACTCTGATGGTCCAAACCAAATTGCACTTCACTGTGGCTCACAAAAGCCCACCTTTCAGTCTTTATAATCTGGTTTTGTCTGCCCAAAACCTCAAGGATTGCCTCAAACGGGGGCATATCTTGTCAAGAGAAGAAGGCACACTCCTTCTTTGGAGTTGATAGTTTACTGGTCTCCTTGACCTTGACCTTGCACTTTTCCCACAAGTCAGTCCACAAAGGCTCCTTTACTTCTATCCACTTTTTGGTACTTTCATTAGCGCAGATAAGACAAAATACTTTTTTATGAGACCATTGTTGGCATACAGGATTCCGTATTGTCAACCTCGTTTGTAAGTGCTAAATTTTAATCACTTTAAATAATCTCACTGCACGATTTTTTGAAACATCAATGCGTATCGGTAGCTCCGTGAAACTGTCCCCCCAAATCGTAAAAAGTAATATTTTTTCGCTGCATTCGATTGACCATTTTTTGTCCACAAATGACCATCAAAAATTTGATTGACCACCCTTGGTTCAAAAGTTATTCCAAAAACAGGGTAAATGGGTTAATTTGAGGCTTTCGATTGACCTTTTTTGACCTCAAATGGTCCTCATCAACTTGTTTGACCACCCTTGATTTAAAAGTTATCCAGAAAAAAATATAAAAGAGTTAAATTCACGTTTGCACTACCAAATTACTAAAACACATAAACAAAATTACGGCATTTGATTGACCATTTTTTGACCTCAAATGGTCAACAACAACTTTGATTGACCATCCTCGGCTAAAATATTATTCCGAAAAAAAGGTTAAAAGGGTTAATTTTACGTTTGGTCAACCAAATGCCGTAATTTTTTTTAATGTATTTTTTAATTTGCGGGGTTGAAACGTGAAAGTAACCCTTTACCCTTTTTCTGAATAACTTAAAATCCGAGGGTGGTCAATCAAAGTTGTTGATGACCATTTATGGTCAAAAAATGGTCAATCGAAAGCCGTATATTTTTTATTTGGGGTTGCAAACGTGAAATAAACCGTTTCACCCTTTTTCGGGATAACTTTTGAATCGAGAGTGGAAAGTTGTTGATGGTTATTTGGTGATGATGGTTTTTTGATGGTTTTCCTATCTGGAGGGCGAAAACGTGAAGTTTGTCATTTGTGGTAAAAAATGGTGAATCGAATGCCGCAAAAAATCCCTTTTTTCGATTTGGTGTGGTCACTCGTGAAGTTGGCCCCCCAAAACTTATTTATTTACTATCTTTTTAACCGAGGGTGGTCATTCAAAGTTGTTGGTGATCATTTGTCGTAAAAAAATGTCAATCGAATGCCGCAAAAAATATCACTTTTTTGATTTGTAGGGGCCAGGTTCACGGAGCTGTTTCGGTTTCGGGTGAGATTGTTCGTCTGATCTAAGCCTTTTCATCGCCACAAATGCTGCATTGGCTTGTTGTGGTGTAGATTTTTTTTATACATTTTCTGAAAGGTTTTGGGCTATCACCTTTTTATCATATTTAGCTTCGGCCAGTCTGGCAGCCACTCTCTCTCTCTCCTGGCATCCAGAACATTTTTGCTTCTATAATAAGTCTTTCTTGGTTTATCACCTGTAACTTGTGTTGTTATACGACCACTCGTAGCGCCCTTAGTAACAAAACATTATGGTTAAATAATGTTTACGTTTCTTGTATCCACTCGTAGTTTGAGCGGTCTTGATTGCGGCTGAATCCACTGGTTTGGTGACTTTTGTCACTCTAGGGGGAAAGTGAACGTTGCCTGTTGATGGTCCCGGTAATGTCAATGAAGATAGAAAGTCAAAAAAATTTGCTGCTGGGTTGTCGTTGTTATAGTCAGAAGGGGCTTTTTGATGTTTTGATAGGAGTCGATAATAGTACCACGAGTACAAGGGTGGTGAAGGTCCAGTGCGACAGAGGCCCTTATATCGGCAGTAAGGCTAAATACTAACCGAAGGTCTCCAGGTATCCGGTAGACACACGTTAGTGATTGGTTTATTAGGGACTACCAGCCATGACCATTTTACATACTCCCATTCCCAGATCTGCGAGTAGTTCTTCAGATATATGGAACAAGCATGGCTCTGAAGTACGTGTACCCACTTTATCATCTTAGTCACATTCACTTGGTTTCGTATTACATAATGAACGAGGATTTACCACAACCAGAATAACTCAATTGACATTGACATAGTTACTCTCCATTAACCAACAGGAACCCTATCCGTAACCAGGAAAACGCGCCTGATAGGTACTCAACCCTCAGAAAGATCTCCATCACGACTAGAGTCGACCAATGTCTCTAGAAGAATGCTCAATTAGCTTAGCACAAATGTCACCTGCAATTCCAATCTGTCATGGGTGACCCTATCAGTTTCCGAGAAAACAGACATCTTTTCAATCATAGGATCCTTCGTATGTGTATTTCTCATTGTCGTCAAAGTAGAGCATTTTTGAGAAGGATGATATTGGGCCTAACGGCTCATTCGACCTGATGACATTTGGCCTGTTGGCTCATTAGGCCTGATGTCTTTCGTCCTGGTGACATTCGGCCTATCGGCGTTAAGTGCATCCAGATTTACTTCGGGATTAGTACGCCAGTTCTCTGTAAGCATGATCTGTTTGACTTCCGGATTGTGACTGTCTCTATATACTGCCCATGTAATTAGTGGGCTCAACGGTGGCGTGCCAAGTCCTAGTTTGGACATGTGGACCTGTGGACTACTGGTGCTATATGCCGCAATCTAAGAGGGATTCTAATTTGGTGCTTTTTGCTAAGTACTACGTGGAGAGACCATTCTGTGTCGCAAAACTAAAGCGCAAATCCGTATCCTGATATGATAATATATCAGGTGGATGGTGTACGTAATTTGGTTTTTGAAAGCTAAACAATCATCTAAGAGCTTTACAGATGTGGTCTATAGCTCAGCACGATAGCGGTTGAACCTTGTGAGGAGGTCAACGGTGGCGTGCATAATCGTGGTTAGTATGAATTACCGAAATATTCCTGTATTCGACGGATTATCGGTAATGGACAAAATCAAACAAAAATCACCAAGACGGTGAAAAAATTGGGAACTTCCTGGTAAACTTCCTAAAAGATCAAGGTGTAAATGGATAAATAATGGATTCCTGGAATGACTAGGGGTTCGTGATAGTTCACCGCAAGAGCTCATTGCAGTCTAAACTGGAGAAGAAAAGTTTAAGAAGCGGTCATGACTCAGCAGGGTTTTAGTTTTAAATAAAGAGGAGAAAGATTAACATACTTTGACATGACCCAAACAAAGATGGTCTTCGCCATCTCCGAAATGCTCTGAAAACTTTTAAACCAGAAATATTATAATATTTGTCGTTGTTTTTTATAATGTATTTTAGTCAAAATTACCCTCTTTGGATGATGGCCCAGAGGAGCCTCAACGTCAACCAAGAATAACAAATCAAAATCTTAAAAAGGATATTTCTAACTTTTAGTTTTTGGAAATAGATATAAAAGCTTTATTTATTTGATTTTGATGTTAATAGTTTATTGTTGTTTTAGAGTTTTAAAAACTATAGGTCTTGAACATTATCAAAGGAAACAAAAATGCGTCCATTCAAAAACCCGTCAAATTTATGATATAGATATAAAAGCTCATATTGCGAATAGACCTACTCCCACTGGATGTGTGCCAAACATTTGTTAATGTAATAATAAAAATGAGAGAAGCTTAACAACAACAAGTACCAACCACATAAAATGTAAATTGCCTAACTAAACAAGCATCGACACGTCTAGGCAATCTCGCCAAAACTTAAAACTCGTTGATGTTGAATTTACGAGATTATATACCTCTAGTTCAGGTGCACCCGCTCGTCGCGCTCCTGTTTTATATGCGGCATTGCATACAGCACGTACAAACTGCAGGGCCACGTACACGGTATAGAGCGTACTTACACCATTGCGCACCAAATAACGGTACTTTATGTTTAATTTTTACCGCCCACACCCTTCCACGCCACACCCTCACACACAAAAGCTCGTATAACATGGCAAAATGATGTTTCTGCATTTAGTCAACAAGCTCATTTCATTCAAATGCGTATAGTTCTATAGTTGCATCTCCGAAAAAAAAAACATTAACATTTATTTATGCAATGCAAAAAATAACAAAACATTTCGTTCGGGAGCCAGAGAGCGTGTTCGGCGTGTTTGGCGTGTTTTTAATTGTGCTTACATGTGTACAAACATAATTCTCTAGTTACTTGCATATTTATACGCATTCAGCAGTTTATGCTCGTTCGTATTTTATGCTCACGTTTTTTGTTTAATGTTTACGAGAGAATTTGTAAAGAAAGAAGAAAAAAAGAACTAACCATTTTAGCGCCGAAACATGTACGTTTCTTTTTTCTGTAGAGCTATTTCTATTGACTGGAGGTGTAAGCCGGCCGGCCGTACAGGACCTCACACCTGCAAGTTACCAATGACAGAAACAAACCGTTTGATTGTGATCGCGGGAGAACCCCTGTTTATTCTCGGCCAGACCGAAGATTTTCTCTTGCTATACTTAAATAGCCAGTTTCAATTAAAAGTTTTTCGTTTTAATCAACAAGACACTATGGTCCTATGTCTTATTACAGATTACAGGAGAAGAGACATTAAAAATCCCGGGTTAATCCCTAGAAAATCACTGGAAATATTCCGTGGAAATTCTGGGAAATCTTACTAAAATCCCGGAAATATCTCGAAATAATCTCCAGAAATATACCATGGAAATTCCGGAAAATCTCACCAAAATCACGAGAAATCTTGGAGAAATTCTGAAAAATCCCACAGATATCCTCAACTTTACGGGTTTTTACTAATTTCACGGGATTTCCCGGATATTTTTCCTGGATTTTCCGTGGTATTTCCTAAATTTTCTTTGGTTTTCTCGTGGATTTCCGCTGCATTTCTCGGAATTTCTCCGTTTTTTTGCGGAACGAATCGGGATATCCCCGTAATTTTCCGGAATTTCACTCTAATTCCCACGAATATTTAAGTTTTTTCCGATATGATTAGTGTATTTTTTGGATTTTGTGTTTTTTATTACCCGGGAATTCAGTGAGATTTTTCCAGAATTCTCATCATTTTCCACGATTTCCCATGATTCTCCTGAAATTTCATCGGGATTACCCAGGAATTTCCTCGGGTTTTTAAGTAGAATTTTTCTTCAAAAAAACAATTCTCAGGAAATCTCAAGAAATCTTGTGACATCCCTCGAAATTCCCGACTAACGAAAAACACAAAATCAAAAAAAGTTACACTCTTAGCACAATTTTTAATTATTTCCCGGAACTTTCTAATATTTCTGGAGTTTTTCCAGGATTTCCCGAGATTTTTTTTGATTTTGTGTTTTTCGTTACCCTGAAATTTCTCTGGATTTCTCAGAAAAAATATTTACTAGTGAAATCTTAAAAAAAATCACGCGGAAATCCTGAAACAAAATCGGAAAATTTACTGGTAAAATCTGGAAATTCCCGGGGAATTTCCGAAACATCCAACTAAAACCATGCAGATATCCCGCAGATATCCGGTGGAAATCCAATGTAAATCAAGGAAAACCCCAGAGAAATTCAAAAAAAACACTTTAAAATCCAGGGAAAATCCTGGGGAAATGCACAGAAATCACGGTAAATCACATCGAATTCAGGAAAATCCCACTAAATCCTCGATTAACCGTGTTCTTGTTACCCAGGATTGCCCTGGGATTTCCCAGAATTACTTTGAGATTTGTCTCGAATTTCTCCCGAAAATCCCCGGGATTTCTCCAGATTTATGTCTACGGATTTTCCCGGTGTTTTTCCAGGCTTTCTAGGGCAAAGCGATTTCCCCATGAAAAAAATAAAAAAAATCCCGAGATATTGGCAAATCTAGGAAAATGCCGGGAAATCTCAGGAAATCCTGGGGCAATCTAGAAGAAAACTAGTGGTATTTCTACAAAAAAAAATTCCACGGATATTTCGAGAAATTTTGTAAAATCCCTTGAAATTCCCGGGTAACAAAGAACACAAAATCAAAGAGCACAATTTTTAATTATTTCCCGGTACATCCCAAAATATCTTGAGATTTATCAGATTTTCACGAGATTTCATTCGAATTCTCGTGATTTTCCAGGAATAAAAATGGGCGGTGATAAGTAAAATATACTGGTAAATTTCCAAAAAAATACCGTTGAAATACTGAGAAAATACCGTGGAAATTGTTGAGGAATTTCCTAAAAATCCAATTAAAATCACTGGAAAATCCGGTGTAAATCACAGGAAATCACGGTGAAATCCCAGGAAAAATCACTTTAGATCCCGGAGAAATTTAAAAATTAAAGGAAAATCAAGCTAAAATCCTATGTTATCCGGGATTTCCCTGGGATTTTCCTAGATTTCCCTTGTTTTCTTCCGTGTTTGTCGCGGGATTTCCACGTGATATATCTGGGAAATTACAAGAAATCTTAAGCTTAATTTATAATTATTTTCCGGGATTTCCTGGAATTTCCTCCGATTTCCCGAAATTTCAGAGTGATTTTTTCGGAATTTCAACTGTATTTACCCGCGATTTCTCCAGGATTTCCCCGGAATATTAATGGGATTTCATTCAGATTTCTCCGGGATTTATTCGGGATTTTCCCAGGACTTCCCAGGAAAAGCTTCTGTTTTTTTATTTTGTGTCGTTCCCCGGGAATGTCGGGAGATCTCGTTCGATTTCTCGTGATTTTCCAGGAAAAAAATGGGCGGTGACAGGTAAAATATACTGGTAAATTACCAAGAAAATCCGGTTGAAATACTTAGAAAATCCCGTGGAAATCCCGGGATAGAATCGGGAAAATCCCGGAAAAATCTTGGGCGAAATTCCTTCAAATCCCAGGGAAATTCTTTTGATCCCGAAGAAATTACTAAAAATCACTGGAAATCATACTGAAATCCTAAATTTCCCGGGTTTTTCGTTTAGATTTTCTTTGGTTTTTAGCTGGATTTTCGCAGTATTTTATCGAAATTAAGAAATCTTAAAATCATTTTTTTATTATTTTCCTGGATTTTCCCGGAATGTTTCCAGGTTTTTACATGTATTTACCTGGATCACCCGCAATTTCTCTAATTATCAAGGATTTTCATGGATATTACCGGAATTTTTGAAATAATTTCAGGATTTCTTCCCGGGGAAAAAATGCTGTTATTTTTAATATACGGTGCTAATATCCCTTGCAGTTGATACACTTGAATAAATTTTAAATTATATTTATAAAAAATACCGGTGAAATTACGAGAAAAACCCTGCAAAATCCCGAAAATTCCACTGAAATCTCGTGAAATATCGAGAAATCCTGGGTAAATTCAGAGGAAATCCAGGGCTATTTACCGCATTTTTTTTTCGTAGGAAATCCTGTGAAATTCCTCGAAATGCCCGGTTAACGAAAAACACAAAATCAAAAATGTGACACTATAAGCACAATTTTTAATTATTTCCCAGGACTACCCTAAATATCTGCGGAATCTCCAGGATATTCCCGGGATATTAGCGAGATTTCACCGGGATTTCCCCAGATATTACTGGGATTTCATCGGAAATTCCCCGGAATTTCTCTGAGATTTTCCAGGGATTTCCACGGGATCTCCTCGGGATTTTTGGGTAGTTCCCAGGATTTCCCCTGGATTTGCATAGGATTTATATGGAATAGGGACAATTTAATTTTTTCCAAGGAAAATCCCGGGTAACGAAAAACACAAAAAAATAGAAAATCACTCTTAGCACAAACTTTAATAATTTTCCGGGATTTCTTAGTGATTTCTTTGAGAATTCTTCTGTATTTCCCCTGGATTTCCCTTGAATTTCCCCTGGATTTCCAGGGATATGCCCGTATTTTGTCGGAATTTCGCCGGGATTAACTCGGGATCTTCTCGAATTCTTTCCAGGATCTCTCCCGGACTTCCCCGGATTATCCCCGAAAATTCGTCTGGATGTGCACGGGATTTACCCGGAATTTTCTGGAGAATTTTTATTTTTTCCCCGGAAAATCCCGGTTAACAAAAAACACAAAATCAATAAAAAATCACATTAAGCACAATTTTTAATAATTTATCAGGATTTCCCAATGATTTCTTCGGGATATCCTCTAGAATTCTCCTGGATTTCCTCTGGAATTCCCCTGGATTTCCACTGAATTTAACCGGAATTTCCAGGAATTTTTTTATTTTTCCCCGGAAAATCTCGGGTAACAAAAAATGCTTAGTGTATTTTTTTATTTTGTGTTTTTTGTTACCCGGTATTGCAGTGGAATTTTCCCGGAATTTTCACAGTATTTCCCATGATTTCTCTGAAATTTTCCTGGATTTTGCCGGTTTTTTAGTGGGATTTCCTAAATTCTTTGAATTTCCTTGGTATTTTTCTGTGGTTTTCCTGGAATATCTCGGGATTCAGACTTAATTTCGATTTATCAATTGGGCCGGTCAGAAATCAGCTGGCCTATTTATTTTCTATAAGGGATGACGTCAATCTATTCGTCGCACCCTGTGTATTTACACATAAATATCTACTTGTATATAGGTAGATTATAGATAAATAGAGATAGACAAAGACACAAATACCCCCTACTCGCCCGGTCGCCTGGTTCCGCAGCCTATTTGATGAATGAATAAAGTTTTGTTAATGTAATGTACAACAGTTACTGCGGATTTTATGGCACAGTTTATTTTC
>JAAAKO020024275.1:0-14399 GCA_010015015.2 Bolitophila cinerea
TGTACGCATTCAAAAGTTAGTGCATGTGTGTTAGTAAACTATACATGTATGTGAAAAATGAGTAAAAACTGTCTCGCAATTCGTAACCGGGTTTTGTAAGGATACATTTCGTTTTCATGTTTCTTTTAAGTGTCAAGAATGTAAACTGAACCGGTCCACATGTAATGGCCTGTTTACACATATAAATGCTTGAAATGGCTAAACATAACCAAAATGGTTCTTACAAGATCTTAGGATGCGAGATCTAAAAAAAAAAAATCGGATTCTAAAATAATAAATTTGCGTTCTTACACATGAGCAACTTAATAATTAAAAATTGCATTCCAATTTATTCAAAACTGAATGCTAATAAAATAAAGTGAAAGCCAAATGGAATATCATATCAATATATTCTTGGTTTTATAAGCATTATTTTTAAACATCATGATAGTTATAATATTTTTTTTAAGTTTAATGAAAATATTGGTTTTTGCTAGTTTTTTCCTTGTTTTTTGATTATATTTTATAATACTACCATCTTTTGGTGCTTCGCGCCGTTTTTATTAAAAAATAAATAATAAAACAACATAATAATGTGGATATAAATAAAAGCTGTTCTAAAATTCAATATCCAGATTTCAACCAGTGTTTATTGGAAAACGACTAATAGCGTTATCGGGCATAGCATTATGGGCATAGTGAAATGAATATGACAATGGATTTTTATACTGAAATGAGTGAAAAGCGAATATGGAAGTGTTTAATGTACAAATAAATTGAATTTGTAAATGAATGCGTTTATTCTTTGTTTTATAATATATATATTTTTGGTAGTCTTTTGCACAATGCGCACATACAAGACATAAGTGCTAAATTTAAAGTCAGAGGCACCAGTACTTTAAGTAAAATGCGGTATTGTATCTACTCGCTAAAGACTTAGGCGCCATACATTGGTCGGAAAAGCAGAATTAAACACAAAGCCGCCATTAGAAGAAGCATTATTCATATTAACATTAATCAATCAATACATTGCTTTTAGTGTTTTTAGTAAAAACGGCGCAAAGAATTAAATCTAACATAACTAGTTTGGATTGCTTTTTTGTCTTTGCTTCGCAAAAAAAACAAGCAAAATATTAGCAAAAAACAAACGAAAGACAAGCAAAAACCATGAATTTCATTAAATAAAAAACTAAAATAATACCATGTTAAAATATATGTGCGCTTTTTCAAATGGCGGCTATTGGATTTAATTCAAATGTATGGCGCATAAGTCTTTAAATGTTAAATACAATACCGCAATATACTTAAAGTACTGGCGCCTATGACTTTAGCGCTTATGTCTTATGACATAATGTTGTTGGCGAAGCTGTCTTGGCTCATATGTCTGCTCGTCCATAATTATGTGGATATGAATAAACGCTGTTCTTCAATTCATTATCCATGTTCCAAAAGCAGTCATTATGATACTATATCTGTCATGTCGCTATGCCCAATGACGCTATGTCCCGTTCCCTGTTAATTGCGCCATTCGAACAGAAAATTTAAATCTTTGCATATATAGAGTGCGTTTAATTTTAAATAGCATCCATTTATATTTTATTTGGCACGCAATATTAAAATATTTTCATATTTTTTTTTAAACGCGGCAATATGCACTCATGAACGACGTGTCACGCCGCAGCATGGTATGATATGAAATTTTGATATTACACGAAACATGTTTTTGTGATTTCGATATGTCATTGATATGTAGTGCACAGAAATATATATATTTTTTAATAATTTCAGTCGATCTATACCATTTTATCAAGCCACGAGTCGTTAATAAAATAATTTTTATTACGTATATAATTTACAGCAGCAGTGATGAAGAAAACACCAATGAGACAGTGGCCATCATCAAACGAAAACGAATTTGGAGAAAGGAATTGGTTGTACGTCTCGAGAAGGAGGGCTTTTGCTCTAATTTAATGGTTGAGCTAAATAACGACGAACCTACAATGATTATTTAATTTTCTTTAGTAAAGCCAAAAACAGACACAGTAATGAACGGAAGCATCATTCCGGCATCGACACGGCTAACGCTGAACGTTCTCTACCTGGCCACCGTCGACGCAGTTTTGTGCCTTTGCAATCCATCTCGATGATATTTCCGAAAACGGTGGACGCGATTTACATTGTTCTTAATGGAGAATATGCAAAAATCTTGTTTTTGGCTTCTGTAAAATAACATTTTAATATCTATCCATTAAAAATATTTTGGATTTTATCCGTGGTCAATTAGGATATATATAAGCAAATCTCTAAAAATATATCAACGACGATGTGTCACGCACTGCCATTTGTATTAGAAAATGGCAATGCACGAATTCGCGTATTGACATTTTTATGACGCTGACATAACAGTGCCATTTCGCTAAAAAAAGTGGCATGCTGTCCCATTGCCCATGGCAGACCGTATTAGACGGGTATGTTTTTATGACATTTTTCTGACATTTTGAAATGGCAAACAGACATGACATATCTTGCCATTTCGTATGTCAAAGCGTGCCGGTGTCCCAAAAATAGCTATTAGACGTGCATGTCTATTTTCTGAAATTCTCTGACATCAGAATGACGTCAATGACATGCGCATATGGCAAAAACATGCCTCGTCTAATAGTAGCATAATAGTAGCATTATACTTGAATAATTGTGTGACCCAGTTGCAACACTTACCTTCATTTCCAAAAAAAATATTCCAATTGATTCTTATATAGAGCTTACTTTATGTTGTATAGCATCCAAAGTTACCTCTTGTTGAAATCCTCATACAAAATATTGCAATAACCATTTTAATTAAAAGGTGTAAATAAACATTTATTTTAAAAATGTCATTCATTAATGTACTACATAATATTTATTAACAGTTTTTCATTTTGTTTATAAATCTTAAAATTAAAATAATTCACTCTAATTATAAAATGCTGATATAGATCCAAGACTTTTTTATTATTGGAAATTGTTGAAAACGCCTGAAAAACTATGTACTATATAAAATATATAGCGTATTTTAAATAAAAACAAAAAACATTTTTTTGGCAACTCTGTCTTGCTAAATTTTCAATATTTATTTATATATATATAAAATTTTGTATGTTTTTATTGTGTTGAAACAAAAGATGTTGTTTATAAGAAACACAATTTAAGACATATTAATTATATTTAAATCAGGGTCTTTTCTATTTATAATTATGCAGTATTTATCGGGTCGTATACGAGTTAATAAATTGTTAAAAGGTACTTTGGAGAAGAAGGGCTCACATATATGTTACCTGTCATTGCAAACATCTCGTTGTGTGAGTAAATTTAACTGAGCTAAACTAGGTATATATTTTATGGTCCCTTTCACTTACTATGATCAACTAAAAAAAATCTACATTTTCATCTAGGTTTTTTTTTTAAAAAGAATACAATTGAAATGCCTTGGTGATGTACTATAGATTTAGAAAAAATACAATAATATCTATGTTGTGTGTAGAGGTACTTTGATTTGATATTTTCGGGGCTTGAGAGTATTGTCATAAAAACAAAAACAAAAAAAATCTTAAAAGGGATTTAAAAACTTGCCAAATCAATGTTAAATATGTACTAAAAAACATTATAAACTATAATTAAAACATATATACATTGTTTGATATAAAAACAAATGTAAGAATCCTTCATATCATTATTATATATACATACATACATATATTGATATATACATATATATGTACTCAAACTTTGAAATTATTACTTACAAATATGTTTGTATGATTACTTAGGATTTATAATTATAAATAACTCGGTTTCTAGAGAATATGGCCCAGACAATTTGGTGTCGCGGTCAATGTGGTGTCTACAATTTGATTTTTTTTTTGTTGTTTTAAATATATTTTTTTAAAATATCTAAATCTCTAGAGACTTCGAAAAGGTATAATGGTTTCAAATTTTTTCCAAATCGTGTCACTAAAACATTGTTTTTGTAAAGAAATATTCCATGATCATAGAGTACTATTCCCAATTCCTCTATCCTCCTTTTTCATTTATTAAACCCCTAGAAGAAAAATTTGACCATGCAGATGCGATTTGATCATTTTGGGAAATCATGTAAAAAACTTCTTTTTTTCTTCAAATAAAGAAGATGTAAACAAACAAGCATAGAAAAGATAATAGAATGAAGCGCAAAAAAAAACAGGGAGCAAAATTAAACACTGTGGCGTTTTTTAAGCACCCCAAAAATTGCCTTTTTGCCTAGGGTGAAAACTGTAAATTAAATGTCATCAATTCCAAGCAACATTTAAATACCGACGTATCAGAAACTGACTATTGTTTTATCTCAACTATCCAATCAGGAACTTATTGATACATTTCATAAAATACTATTCGATCATAAATTGGCAGCTATATTTTAACTTAAGTCTAGAGAAGATACTCTCTAGAAAAGCGGTATCTTCACGACTTAATTCATACTATTCGTGGAATTTTATTTGGTCCTAAATAAATAGCAAATGTTCTTAAGTCTTTCAAAGAGAATCTCAGGAGCGGTATTTGACGGGTAGATGTGATAATATTTTATCAAATTATATCTTCTAGAAACGTATTTAAGATAAATAAATTATGGTACTGCTACAATATCCTCGGATATAATATTGTAGCACAACTACCAAGCATAAACCTCCAACATATACCCAACCAACAATTTGCAATAGACGTTGTAAGTGCAACTATATAAAAGTAGCAACATTAGGTTTTTACAACCTACAGAACATAATTAAAATCATTTAAAAACCCTCATCTATCTGTCAAGCAGAGCCACTGATGCGCTAAAAACACGTTTCAACTTGTTCCGCTTAGCTTTGCCATCTATATTTACTGTCACTGACGGCAGCGGAACACGGCACAGAGTAAGTATGAAGTAAATATACATTTTTAAAAAATGATTTGTGGTGCATAATAATATTATTTTATTATTTTACAGGTTACATTATTATGTCTTAAGCTGCAAACTATACATTGCACCAGACTTTTCAATCAAATTTTTCCGTATGGCGTTCATCAACCAGCTTAGGAATTGAATTGTATAATGTAAAACAATGAAATATACATGGTATTTTATAATTGTGTTTTTCTTTATATAAAAGGGGTGAATTGGTGGGAAAAGAGAACAAGATGAAGGGAGGAAAACAGTAACAACAAAAAATTGCAACGAACACGTTGTTGCATCCTCAAATGCCCTGAGGATAGCAACGAGTTATACTGATGGTTTTGTACTGATCGTTGCAAAAACCCTGGGCAAACACGTGCTATATGCACTGTATATAGATAGCCCAATGCAAATCGGTTGCGAAACCGGATCGGTGTACGTCGCTCCCTTATTGCACAACCAGAATGCAATCAAAAATTGTTGATTGGGTACTGTTTCATGATGGTTTTGGGCCATCTCTAAGTGGGTCCACTCAAATTATACGGTATTGAGACAGGTATATTAAAATGGTATTTGCGACCCAACTGAGACTATTTTTCTGATACTTGGAAGATGTAAAACACACACTCAATATTAAACACAAATAAAATCAGACGACCATATAATTCGCTAGAGATTTACCAGATACTCATACATAAAAAACAACAACAGTTACCAAGTACTAATATTTTGTAACTGCTGATATAAAAAATCATGCATGATTATTTTTTTATTTTATATAAAAATATATTTTTGCGTGCATACAGGGGCAGATTTAAAAAAAATGCACACATAGTGCCACCAAATTACACGCGGATAGTTTAAATTACGTGCAAATTAAGTACAAAATTCGTTCAAGCTGTCATAAATATACGTAAAAGCTGAAATTCGTGCTTGTGTGCATTTTAAGTGCAAAAGCAAGAAGAAGGTACAAATTATGGACAAAATTGGCACGTAAGCTGCACACAAGTATATAGGGTTAATCTTTTGCGTGCAAACTTTGCACGTAATCTGCATGCAAAGCATTTTTGCTGCATGGGATACTAATATTGTTAGACACCCAATTGTCCTCGATAAAAATTTTTACACCAAATTATGGACACCAAATTTAAGACATCTAAATTTTGGCACTATCTTTTATTCAGCTGCTATTACTCTGCTATTAAATTTAGAGGTTCAATATAAATACTTATTGAGCACTAGAAAAAAAAAAACAAAATGAAGTTTCTATAGAATCACAATTGTTGTTGCTGAGCTTTCTTGTTCTACAAATCTTTTTAAAAGCATTTTCAGTAAAATATCAATTCCTAAATATATTATATAATATATACATATATACTCGTATATATTAGAAACCCTATAAACTAAATGGCGTTGTAGTATTCTATCTATACTCAATATACTCGCATCTTCGAGACCCTACAATATAAATGTTGTATTAATTCTTCTACGTGATTAACAATGTTTTAAAAAATACTTTATTGCGTATATTTTTTTTTTGTTTGAATGGACCATTTGGTTTGTTGTGGTTGTGTGTGTATGTGTGTGTATGTGCAATTATACAATTTTGTATATATATATATATATATATATATATATTAGTTCGATTTAAGTTTTGTATTGTTGTCTACAATACTAAACTCTAATAAATGTTGGTGTAAAAATGCAGATTTCATATCTTAATTTTCATAGTCGATCTTTGTCTCTATCAAAACTCATGGCTTTAAAAACACTTTTGGTTTTTTGTCGCCTTAAATTATGCTGATCTAAACTGGCGGCACGTGGTCGGGGCTCTTGATCGTTATTGTATTCACTAAATTCAGCTCCTAGATCTATGACGGGGTCTAGAGTAACTTTTCTTTTTCTAAGAGTCTGTTCTTCAGAATCACTAAATCCCCTCGAACTAGATTCTTCTTTATTGGCACTTTCACGTCGATTCATTTCAGCTGCTAACATTCGAATTTCCCAATCATCACAGTGTAGTTCCTCTTCATCGTTGTCCCTTTCGTCATCGTTATCCTCATATTCGTCATCAAACTCAAAATCTTCTGCATGAGATTCTTCCGAACTCGTACTCTTTCCCATATCTAGTATAACGGATTCGGTTAAATTTCCCGCTTCATTTGCAACCAAAACATGCCGACGGGCATAATGCATCTCCTCATTTATAATTGATGAATCCGCCATTTTATAGCTGTCCTGATCACTGCTCTCCTGTCTCGATTGCATTTGCTGATGATGTCGTCTGGGTGAGCTTCGTTTCTTTGACTTTAGTTTGTTCCTGGATCGTTCACGGTACGATGGTGGCGATGACATTAGAACCGTATCCAGGGAGTCGCCACGCTGAAATTCATTAAAACGCTAAAATTAGGTTCGTCTGGAGTTCCAGTCGTTTGAGTGGACATGATTTACCAAAAATGGAATCTCTTCAGACGATTCAACTGTACTGCCTGTGCCAGACGAATGAATCACATGGAATTCGGTGCTCGGCGAAGATGCATTTTGCTCCAGTTCGTTGATTCGATTCTGAAGTTTATGTATGAGAGCATCGCGTTGTTGAACATCTATTTCTAGACTCTGGAAGCGATCCCGATAGGTCAGCTGTACTTCGCGCATATGATTTTGTATCACTTGCTTAATTCCCAATAGAACATCTCCAAAGTACTCATTTTCATCGTTTGATCCTATAGTTATTTGGTAATAAAATTAGAACAAATATATTTCTTATTTTGTATAAACTAAATTCAGCGAGACTATTAAAGTAGAAGCAAGAGTAAAGCAATACATAATATTTATCAAAGAAAACTTAAAATAAATTCATTAAGTAATATATTACTTGAATATATATGTGCATTAAATACTAATAATTATATATTGTTTGTATATTATACGCTCTGCAACAGACTGTAAGCTTTAGATTAGAGTTTTTAATATGTGTTTTATGTATATTACAAAGAATAGCTAAAAATTGTAGTGGATTACTTCTAAAAATACAAACTTGTGTAGTTGAGTTTCTTGTGTATGTGTTCAGAAGGATATAACGTTTAACCAAATAAAATATATAAATACCTTTGATAAACTTAAATGCTTCGGCTTTCTGTGGACTCTGATCAAATTGATTGATATAGTAATCGTGGGACAGATCGCTCTCTTCAATGCGGTTGGCAGTCGTTTTTTGAATAATTTTTGGTTGGGAAACGATAAACTGGCTCACATCCGTTTTGTGTTCAACATGTAGTGCGCTATCAAAAGGAAAACGGGTCGTTGAATCATCACCACCACCATCACCATCGATGGCTAGAACTGTGGTTTGTGCACTGTGTGGAGGACTGGAAAGAGTTGAATTGAAGGTTACGCTCTTCATAAATTTGCTGTGTCTTGCGACGTACCCTTCTACCGTTGGCGCAACCATTAGTACAGTTTGGTCATGTGATTCTAGAATTTCGGATGTTTCGCTAGATGGTTGACTTTTCGCTTCCGACAATTTCTTCAAAATACTTTTTAGGTTTCGCCGTTCGAGTGTTTCATTAGATTCAGGGCTAAGTGGTGGTTCACCTTCTGGATGTTTGGTTCGTTTTTCATCGGTTGTTATGATAAGTTCCAACGATTGGTTTGGTTTGGGTTGTCTAGGCAAGCCAGATCCCTCGCTATGGCTACGTATTAGTGGTTCGAGAATATCGGTTGCGCTGCCATGCTCACAGTCAAGACTAAAACTACGTTTCTGCATTACATACTCTAATTCGGCTAGTTTTTGTCGTTCATTTAATATTTTTAATTTTTTTACAAAAGGAAGGCCACTGTATTCCGGGGATAGATCGTCCACTGAGCTGTATTTTTTTGGAACTGATTCTATTTTTATTGGGTTTGGTTTAGGTTTGAGCTGTGGTGCCAGTTTCGGTGATTGGCCTTCACCACTGTCACCAATTTCTTTGGTCACGGATGATGATAATGATAATAATGCTTTTGGAACATTGGTTTGCTTTGCAGGCTTTTTAGCATTTAATATCTGATGCAAATTGAGCGATGTATTTGTGGGTGATTCTTCGTTAATGCTATTGTTTAGACTTGAATAAGCACTGCCACCTGTACTAACCACGGTGGCTAACTTCAGCTTTGACCATGGTTTCAGACGATCCTCTTCTTCTGGGGGCCGTATTGTCGTCGGATGAATATGCTGAATAATCTTCTCTTTAATTGATAATGTGGACGGCTTGTGTTTTCTTCCAAACGATGTTAGCGAAATTAAATGCTCCTTTATGTCAATCTTTTCGGTTTTCAAATCTTTGTCACTAGGAGTTTTTGTTGACTCTTGTTGCAAGGCTTTTAATCGATCACGAAATGAAACCTTAAGAATTTGAGTTTTTTGGTGTGGGGACGGAATTAAACCAGCTATACTGGTGGCTGTGCTGGTGGAGGCTTTGCTAAATGTTGACATTGCTGTTGTGGTACTAAGTGTAGAGATTGTCGTGGATATAGTCGTTGCTTGTGCTGATTGAACGTGCATCTGGAATTTTAAAAATGGAAATTAATTAACAAACACACAACTTTATTTTGTGGTTTTGTTGGTCGTAAAACAAAAATCGACAAACCTTTGCACGACACTCTTTGGCCAGACGCTCTTCTTTGGCTTTTAGGAGTTTCAGTCTCTGCATTAGAGGCAAGCCTGCACCCAGGATCTCGGGCTCTTCATGTATGGAATGCTGGGGTGAAACAGCAGTAATAACATGAGAGAAAGATGACGGTAGCATGGCAGCTGTAGCCTTTAAGGCGCGCTCTTCGCGATCCTAAGTGCACAACAACAACAACAACATGGATACTAATAAGCTCGGTAGGAACAATATAGGGGTTTACATATACTAGGGTTAATTATTTAAATAATCTATATAAAATCAAAATAAATTAGACCCCCTCCCATATTTGAAATGTATAGATACACGTGAAATTGCTACTTGCAATTGCATTCGTTTGGAACGTGGAAGTCATTTTTTTATTTCTTTGGTTTATGTTATTTTAATGGATTGTTATCATAAAAAATATTTTTTTTATAACTTTGGGTTGAGCATATGTGACGTGTAAAGTTAATTTTGAAAAAAATTTCAGAAATTTGAAATTCTTTATAAAATAATTTAAAATTTCATAAAAAAGTAATTCTTTTTTATATGTCAGTAAAAAATTAAAAAGTAATTTAAAAAAAAAAAACAGTTTTATTAGCTCCGTTAAGCTGGGTTTTAATTGTAAAACATTCGCTAACCAGCAAGTGGAAACAAGATGGATGGAGAGAGACATACAACATTTCCAGCTACGCGGTTGCTGAGAGAAACGTTAAAAGCTGTTCAAAAATATCTTCGCATACGTTTTGTCTCTGTCTATTGTAATGTGAATATCATCTTTTTTAGAATGTCCGTACTAAAATTTGTTTGCCAGCAGTGTTTCACAATTAAATCCACGCTTTACAAAAAAAATGGATCATGGATATATACATTTGTTAGATAAAACGAGTATAGACGTCTATCCATAAACAAAAACAAATTAAGAATATTTAGGGTGTAAATCATATATTCTTAGACTTTGCAGGACCCTTAAAATTGAATTCCATCCCGATTACACTAGCTTTATCTCAAAAAACAAATTGAAAATACTTACGGAGGAAGTCATCAGAAATTTTTAGGAAGGGATCATTTAAACTAAAATTCATCCCGGAGAATGTCCTATATTTAGGAAGGGATCCGCCGCAAGAACCATTGAACAAAATTTCATTTTAATCCCATTAGTCATATGCTAAAAATCCCAACTTAAACAAACAATTACTAACATAACATAAATTAATGAACTATTCCTGAATCACTGTAGGAAAGCTCAGGACATCCTGACGCAGACAATTACTGAGCTAATATTATTTTTATTAGTGTATCAAAGGTGGTGACTTCAACGAAATAAAAGGTTATAAAATTTGATATTTATATTATATATTATATAATAACCTATATCTACTCATTTAAATATACAATTTGATCTAATTTTAAATGCAATAAGTTGTTTCTACTATAGCCATTTTAATAACATAAAATAAAAAATGTATTGCAATAAATATTTTGTTTATAACATTGTAGAAGGTTGATAAATATAAACATATTTAATTTCAAAAATTAAACTGATTTTCGCTCTCCTGATTTATTTTGAGATATAACGTTTTAAATAATAATGCCTCGATATAGAAGTTTGAAATTATCACTTTATAATTAACCGTTTAATATAATATTAATAAAATATTAATGTAATATGTGCCTGATAGAGTTCTGTGCAAAGTATTTTCAAAACTATTCAAATGCATATTCTACTGCATAAAATGAAAAGTTTGACTTGAAGTCCAACTCCTGTGTGATGGTAGGCTACAGCTTTACTAACCACAATCTGACCAATTGGAAAAGAGATTTGAGAGAGAGACCACTTCATATACAGAGAGAAGACTAATATTAAAAAATAAATAATACTTGTATAATTATTATTTTCTCTAATATTTTTTTAGGTCTAAATATTAAATGTAACAATTTATTTAAAATCAAAAATAATGTTTAAATATTTTCAATATTTAGTTCTTTTTTTATGATAGGAGAAATTAGTTCAAACAGGATTTTATTTCTGGATCTGATAATTGATTTCAGTAGTGGAAGTCTGCTTCGATCGTTTCGAGAGATTTTGTTCGAGCCGTCTCAAAGGGTACGAGTGATTTTGGAGTCGCTAAAAGTTTTTCATCAAGACGAGACATTATGGCGTTTTTTTGTTTGGAGTTTGTAAAATTTTCAATCGAGTCGTCACTCGAAAATTCTATAATTTTACTCGATGACGATAGTCCTCTTTGAGACGTTTTATTTTCTAAAATTAAACTGATTTTAAATATTTTTGGTACCTCTATACATCATTTCGAGTATTTTAACTTTTCGACCACTATATAATAAAAAAAACTTTTATGCCTACTATATCAGACTAACTAATTTTGTCTGTCTGTAGTGGGATTTTTTTTTATTTGGCATTAATTTTATAAAATAACTTTCTGTCCAAACAAAAAAAGTTGATGTGGGAATTTCTATTTATTTATTAATAACTATTCAGTAAAAATAGTTTGGAAGTCTGCGAGCTAAAAATCCATCTCATTTTAACCGTCTCGGAGATACTCCGTCAACATTTATCTGCTAATAAAGTGATTACTCTTATGGTCTTGACAGAGAATCCGTGACATAGACATTTCAAATTTCAGATGGTTAGGATTATGTTATGTGATGTTTAATTTCAATATTACTCATTTTTTATTAATTTGGCCTTGACGTTTTCTATACATATTACTACATTTTTAAGGTGTATACGCACAATGCACCAAGGACTACTGTGCTACAAGACATAAGCGCTACAGTCAATGGCGCCAGTACTTTAACTAAATTGCGGTATTGTATCTACTCGCTAAAAACTTAGGCGCCATACTTTTGTCGGAAAAGGCTGAATTAAACACAAAGCCGCCATTTGAAGAAGCATTATTGATATTAACATTCTAGTATTGATTGCTTTTTGTTGTTTTAATAAAAAAGGGCGCAAAGCGCCAAAAGAAAAAAAAGCGCGCTATAAGAATTTAATGTACCATAGAATGGATTACTTGTTTTTTGCTAATATTTTGCTTGTTTTTTGCGATAGAATGGATACCATAGAATGGATTTTAAACAAAAGACTAGCAAAACCAATGAATTTCATTAAATATAAAAATCAGCTTTTTCCGACAAATGTATGGCGCATAAGTCTTCAGCGAGTAGATACAATACCGCAATTTCCTTAAAGTACTGGCGCCATCGACTGTAGCGCTTATGTCTAATGAAATAGTGTTGTTGGCGAAGCTGTCTTGGCTCATATGTCTGCTCGTCCATTTTTAATTATGGTTATGATTATGGAAACTTGTACTCGACTCGATGACAAAACGAACTCAAAGGACTTAGTGACACCACAACACTCGTACGTTCGAGATCGAGTTTGAGACGTTTTCGAGTAATGGCATCTCGATTTCGATCTCGACATACTTTTTACAGAACTAAAGAAATCTTTGTATGAAAGATATTGAATTTTCATACAAGGAAATACGAAAAAATTATCATATTAGAATAAGTATTCTGTATTTCAAATATACAAAATAATTATTATTTATTATAATTTAGTAAGCAATAAATAATTAAATTCAGTATTTGTAAAAAGAAATAGTGTTAAAAAATTAAGCTATTGCATTAGTCATTTGATTATTTTTTTGATTTTTATTCATGAAAATGACTTTTTTTTAAATGTATATTATTTTCTTTTTTTCTTTTCAAAAAAAGTTATGGATTTATATAATCAGAGTATAGGATTAACTGCTGCAGGAAAGTTAATTTATTAAATCGCAGTTATTTATCTAGTGTTCAAATTTTTTTTAATTATCTTTATCGTCACATAACAAATAACAAACAATTTTTTTTTCTGTGCATACGCTCTGAAAGATAAATCGATTTGCATACTTTTTTTTTCAATATTTTAAAATGATTTATCAAAATAGGCTATTTATCTTCAATATATTTTTCTTTTTGATTCTATCGCAATTTTTTTATAAATAGGCTATTTATCCCTAATCTATTTCTCTTTGCAAAATTGTGGCAATCTATTCAAAATATGTGTTCTGAGCTACTCTATATTGCGGATCTTATTTATTGGAGCACTAACAGGACATTTCGCACCTTAATTAAATCCGCTCTCGGTGTACCGTTTTTTTAAAGTCTTTTAACGTTTAACTATTGGAGTAATTGTTCGATAAGGTCGTTTTTGGAGATGGTGGTCTATTTGGTTTTCTTCCTCGCGTAAGAGGGGGCCTATGAGAAATAATTTACCGGTTCTAATTATTTGTGAGTTGTAAAACTGAACAAGTCACCAATAAATATTATTAAAGGATTACCAAAAGACGTGTTTCTAAACAATAAGTCATGATACACCCGAAACAGAGTTCATAAAATCATACTTGGTTTGGTTGGCACGATAGAGCAATCCCTATATCCCCACGGCGTTTTGTGTTTTAAAAAAGACAGAGTGTTGTTGTAAGAACTGGACAGAACATACTAATTTGGCATTAGTAGAGAGTAATATACTAAAGCTTATTCGCCTTGATGTGATATGTACATATGTCTGTATCTTCGATTTCACTTCAAATCAAAAAAAAAAATAGTTAAAGAAATTAGTTAATACTTCAGCTCTCGAGACTAGACTAAACATCTCGTAAAAGTTCAACACTCTTATTTTACTGCGAAGTCACAGCAAAAAAAGCAATGTGTAGGATTTGAGGTTTTGCCCAATTATAGTATGACTGTAGGGTGCACTGAAAAAATGTTTAGAATTGGATGGAGTTAAACCGTCCTCAAAACTTCATCGAACA
>JAAAKO020024286.1:0-14399 GCA_010015015.2 Bolitophila cinerea
TCCCTTCCAAATCCCATTAATGACGTAATCTGCAGCACCCACAAATAAACAAGTAACAATTTCACACCGAGTTTCACCGAATTCAGTTAAAACTCAGAATTCTTTTTAGTAACTTTAAAGTTAATTTAACCCAAAATGGGGAAGATTTTTTATGGACGATTGTCCGTTTTTAACATTTTTTAAGTGTATTTTCGGTTAATGTTAAACGAATATAAGCTGAAATTAGAGTAATAATAATAATCACCGAAAAATAAATCTAGCTATTATTTTTTTCAGTAAAACTATTTAGTTAATTTACGTATATTTATTTACCGTTTTTTCCACTAACCAAAACTAAACCTTAACTGAGATAAATTTTAAGTATATATACTTATAAAAAACGAATAATTTGTACTTAAATAATATCTGCGTTAAATTTGGTAACTATTTAATACCGAAAAAATAGAAGTATGTTTTTATTATTGGCAAATATAAATGTATAGTAATATTTAACTTGAATTACAAATTTTGTTTCTGACAATAAATAATTGCAAACCATATTTTACTTCGAAACTGATGATTTTAACTTTTATTAAAAAAGGACCGTTACATCAATTTTATCCACAAAAATGAACAATTATAATGCAAGATTAAATGTACAAATATGTATTTAGTGTATACACGGCATATTGATTTAAAAAAGAATTTTAAAGTAATGTGAATAAGAAAAAGGAATGGAACGCAAGAAAAAATACGAAATTTTGCACAAGTAAATGATTTGCTAAGAAATATTTCTGAAATTTTTATTTCAAATTTCTTTGTTGTTTTTTTTTTAATTTCGGTTCAAGATTTCTTTTGGTTGAATTTTTTTAAAACAGAAGCATATATTTAACTTCCCCTGGGAGGTAAAAACAACTTATTTAGTTATTTCATATTGGGTAAAACCAAAAAATAAACGCACAGTTGGGGATAAAACCAATAAATTGCACATTGTCCTGAAGTCTCAGTCACTCAGTTAAATATAAGTAAAAAACCTTCCATAAATAACCCTGTCGCTCTGAGACAGTAAAAGAGGAAACCAAACATTTTTTGCTCTTACAAAATTGATAAAACCGATAGTACTGTACCGATGATTCATTTAAATTTGGGTAAACCATGTTCCATGAAAAACCCTCTTAGCCAGTCAAAATTGAGTAAACTATGCACTGAGCGTATACTGAGTTAATTTTGGGTAAAAAGAAGAAACAGAAACAGTAAAAAAATGGAAAAATCTGCACTGAATGTACACTGGACAGATGACTCAGTTAAATTTGAGTAAAACAGCAGAAATTACAGTTTTAATTAATATTTTCGTTCTGTTTAGTTAAACATTATAAATAACAATATTATCTTAGTATTGAAGATGGAAATAATATAAATAATATGTTTGGTTCAGATTAATTTCGGTATTTGTTTAACCGAATTTCATATTTATTTTATTTAATTTTCGAAAAACAATTATCTGAAAATATACTATACATTTAAACCAGTGAAAGTTCGGTTTTTCGTTTTACGGTAAAGTGTGTTATTATTATATAATCTTAAAATACAGATAAAATATTACTGAAAATGAAAATGTAATTTGGTTGAAAATATGCGTTCTTCAAACAAACCACAGTAAAAAATAGTAAATTCAACACTGAAATTATTTGGTTGATTTTGGGTTTATATGTATAACATATTAACTCATTATGAACTGTGTAAACTTCAAGTATTCCGAATTTAACTAACTTGGCTGACAGTTTATATTTGGTTTTGTTTTTTCTAACATTTAACCAAATTTAATTGACGGTAAAAATATTTCCTTAATTCATGTTTTATGTTTTAACCAATTTTTCCGAAGAATTTGCGGGTGTTTTTTCTAAACTGAAACTTTGAAATAACTTGAGTAATAAGCACTTTACGGCAAAAATGTCCATTATCAAAATTTAATTATTATCCGGGGAAAATACATTAGTGCTAAAATTACACCCCCTTCCCCCTTCTTGTAGGAGCAACAGGGGTAACTATGACATTTTAAATATGAACCCCCTTTTTTGCAGATGATATTCAATTATCGATTTCTCTTACAGCTCATACGTTAGTTAGTCTAGTTATTTGATCAGAGCGATATAAATAAGATAAATAGCAAAACTGGCATTATGCTTAACCGTTATTTAAATGGAAATTTATTCGGGATATATGGAATTTTGAAGCCTTTATTCAATGGGCTCTATCTGCAATTTTAGAGAAAAACAGTTTTTGATGGCAAATTCTTAAATGGCTACAGATAATCGTACATCTATGACCCAAACTTCAAACAAAAAAAAAACAATTCTATCATATTTCTTTTGTCTATCTACCATATTACTCAATTGTGAATGCAATCTTCTTGTTTATCACAGTTCCAAAATCGGCACGTGAGGAGTCAGTTTACAGTATATTTGTCTTCCATCGTGTGCCTCCCCAGGTGGCGGATAGGGTAAAGCCAATATATTTATTATTTTGTTGGCACCGGTTTAAACCGGGTTAATTAAAAGTAAAATTTACACTCGCGGATCGGAATTAGGAATTAGGAATGTAAAAAAATAACAAAAGTGGTATCTTGTAGAAATGGCCATTAGGCTAATACTACCAGGCGCTCTCGACCTTTTAAAAACTTGACAGGTCTCAATTTACGGACGATTGTGGCACTATTTATTTGGCTATTTATCTGGTCTGGCTCTGAACACAGAATTTCATAAAAACATGTGCCAACCTTCGCATGACATCCCAAGAGGATGAGTAGAATACAGTTTCTTCTAAGAAAACAATAAAAAAGGAACCTACCCAGGAAGCAAACCAGGAGGCCTCGGTTCAATGCGATTGCCATAGGGGTGTTAGAAGATCAGTCCTACGCATATATTTTGCTTAGTGTCAAGACTGATCCAAGTCTTGCAAAGTTAGGGGAAAGCGTGACCCCAATAAGACGAACCCAGAAGGGGGAACTCCTGCTTTAAGACAATGAATCGGGATTCCATCTGAGAGAAACTCGGTGGTAAAACAAACGTTGATGAAATAACATCTACGGAGGGCGTAAGCGCTTCAATCAAAGCCCAACTCTGATGAATTTCCAGTACCAGCTGATGCTAGACAATCTCATTATTGGTGCTGACTTCAACGCAACTATTTATATATAAAGTTGTCAAAAAAGTCCTAGGTGTCGTTGCAAGCACGTAGTTCTAGTTGTATTCATTGCATCGGGTCATGCTATAGCTTTTTCATGCGCTAAAATGTTTTTTGACAGTTTGTTGTTTGGTTTAGTCGTTCGTGAGTTATAGCGTCACAAACATGGAGCAAAATAAAGAGAAAAACCGTCATATTTTACAGTACTACTACGACAAAGGAAAAATACATCTCAAGCCGCCAATTTGTGCAGTTTATTAACCCGATGCAGTTTCCATTTCCACCGCACAACGATGGTTTCAACGTTTTCGTTCTGGTGTAGAGGTGGTCAAAGATGCGCCACGCTCCGGAAAGCCTGCCGTCGAAAATTGCGACAAAATCGCTGAATTGGTCGAGAGAAACCGGCATAGTAGCAGCCGTAGCATCGGCCAAGAGCTGGGCATGAGTCATCAAACCGTTATAAACCACTTGAAGAAGCTCGGATTAACAAAGAAGCTTGATGTATGGATGCCGCACAAATTGACGCAGAAAAACCTCATTCATGCAAAAGATTCCATCTTTGATCACCAGAGGCCAAATTGTCTTCCATCAGGACAACGACAGGCCACACACATCTTTGGTGACGCGCCAGAAGCTCCGGGAGCTCGGATGGGAGGTTCTTTTGCATCCACCATATAGTCCGTACCTGGCACCAAGTGATTACCACCTGTTTCTGTCCATGGCGAACGAGCTTTGTAGTCGGAAGTTGGCCACAAAAGAGGCCTATAAAAGCGAGCTTCTATAAGAAGGCCAACTTCATAATTGGCATCTCGTTGGGAACTAGTCATCGAACAAAACGGCGTATATTTGACTTAAATAGGATGATTGTAACCAATTTTTTGAATAAATGAAAGTTCAATAAAAATACCGCATGACTTTTTTGACAACCTTATATGAAAAACTCTGAACTTTTTAATTATTTATATTTAAATCTTAGGATATTGAAAAATTTTAAAAACAAGACTTATATTTTAGAAGTTCTTCAACATCGGAAATGCATATATGGATTTCAATGTATCTATAATAATGATTCTGATATATGTAAGAATAAATATAAACATATTATAAACGTTTATTTTCTTGTACTGTTCGCAAACATATAGAGGCCATTATAGAAGTAGAAGTGCATTCATCAATTGATGCAAGTATGTAAAATATAATTATTACCATTCAGTTTGCAGCAAAAGTTACTTCCGTACACTCTTTACAATTTACATGCATGTTATAATTAGGCACAGAGAAAATCTTCAATTACTTTTGCATGTTACTCAAATGACTATTTAGTTTTAGCGAGAAAACTCAGATGAAGCCTCAGATTTATGTTCAATGAAATTTTGTTTAATAATTAATCAAAATGTACGTAATTTTTTTATCGTTTTCCCTGGTTGAAAAATAAAATCGAAATAGTTTGTTTATATAATTTATAGTTAAATAAATACATTTTTATGTTCCTTTTAAGTTTTTTTTATTAAATGTATCTTAGTTGGGTTTGCGCGATTGACGATTGATAATCCAGTATCCAGTATTGAGGTTTGAAGCTTATTTTGCTCTAGCACTTAAAATACATTCCCGATTGTAAGGATTCATAACTTGCCCTAAAGCGATACTAACAGATTTTACAAGGCAAATATACATATTTTTAGAGAAGCATAATTATTAAACATAATTATTAATATTTTACAATTAAATATAAAAAATCTACAACATATCACAAATGAGCCAAACAACAATAGTATATTAACACGCTTGTTCTAGTGTTTAAATCCGAATTCATATTCTGAACAATATAGTCGTTACAAAATTGTACGACTCCGACTCCCGACTTTTTAAATGTTAAAAACTACTCCGAATCTGACTCTGACACCACTTCGACTTAGAAAAAAAACTTAACATAAAAACCTTTATGTTTTTAAATAATATAATTTTAATTAAAGAAATTAAATTGTTTTTTTTTTTCGAATAAATATCATATTGAATCATATGCTTGTAATTATCTCATCGATATGCTCACGTGATGCTCTACAGCCTCTGCTCTAGATCAGAGCCGTGTGACTCTGATTTAGCACTACAATATACGCATTTCAACATTAGATAAATAGTCCAAAATGTAGGTTAAAATCTGTCATTTTTACACCCAAAATAAACCCTTTTGACTTATATATTATTTAAATCAAATGTCTTATGTACGGCCACATATATTACGTAACGCTCTAGGGGGAGGTGATTTAAAATTTTGTTACGAGGTGTTACGGATTAATTATATTATAAGTATAAAATCGCAAGTTAAATTATTAATATTTTTTTTCATGACTTTATACATTTTTAAATAAAAAACGATTTTATATATTATATATAATAACCTAAATTTTAGGAACTTTTTTGATTTTAGATTTTTTAGAAGGGGGGTTGATAGTTTTGTTACGTATTTTTATGGGGTCACAATATTGTTACGGTTGTGTTACAATAGTAATGGGGTCAAAAAAAGCTTACAAAGAAATCGCAACTACTTAAGAAAAAACACACAAACGTAGGGTGTTTTTTTGTAATCAAATATTAATTGAAAAATGTACTTAGTTTTTAAGATTGGATTACGATTTTAAAAACAAGATTATTAAAGATTTTCTTGATTAACGAAACCTTTCCAAATTACTGAAAATCAAAATACAAACGAAGGAAATCCGGTAAATAGCTTTAGGAACTCAAATGAAAACCCCGGAGCCTTTCAGTATGCAAACGAACACAAACATAAATATAAATATAAAATTATATTGTCGTGTATTGGAATGATACATAATCATCAGAAATTTATTTAATTTAATTTATTTATTATTTTTAATTATTCAAATACATTCAAAAAAAGAAATTTAAAACGGGTGATACCTTTTTCCTGGGAATCTCTATATTCATTACCCGGTTCCGGGAATTGCATTTTCTAATATATGGACGGCCCTTTTCGCTTTATATATAAAACTTAAAATAATTGTAAATTATCATTAAAAATAACACTTAGTTACAATCACATTCGTTTATTATGGATCTGGCCCGCATATACATTTCATGTATAGTATTTGTTTGTAAATAAAATGGCTTTTTGGTTGTGTATTGCAACGTATTTTATATGCAAGTATATTTTTTTGATTTTTTATTTATTTTCAGTGGTTTTCGCATGTGAAATGGTTAAATAAAGGTAACATACTGTGTATTTATTGCGGGATACGCGCAAAGCGCAAATGTCATCAGTTTTTCTGTATAACAAAATCCTTCCATGATCCATGAAATAAATCACCGACATTACAAAGTAGGACTGTATAACTTGGACTTTACAACGTCGATTTTAGAACGTGGATTTTATAATGTGAACTTTACAGTGTGGACTTTATGACATTGACTTTACAACGTGGACTTTATAACGTAAAATTTAAAAATGTCTGGCCAGACCTATGACAATGTGATCATGATTTAATTTGTATATCACAAAACCCTTATAATTATCCTTGTAAAGAGTTTTTTGCCCTTATCGATAGCTAAGAAAATGTTATAGCTAGATACATTTAAATTATAATTTAAATCAAAAAAAGGTCTGGCTGTGCCTAACTGAGGGTTATACATTTATGTACAAACTACTAAAAGTTACTTGTTAAGCAAGTAAAAAAAAAATAACTAACTTAAAATATACAAATAATAACTAACTAGATTTGAGATCACTGACTTTAGTTTTATGATGGGGTTAGGGTATGTTATAATGGTGCCTCATTTTAAAAAACAAAAACCTTTCGTTAAATACCTAATAAATTGCAAATTACTACAAAACCCGATTTATCTTGTTATAATATATTTTTTCTGTTTTTTTTTTAAGTTTGGTTTATTTTTCAATTTGGTCTTTATTTTTTTTTAAGAGAACTGAAATAAAAAATATTTTCTAGAAGCATTAAAAACCACAACTAATTTTTAACCAACACGAAATAAAAAATGTGTGTTTTGTTATTATAAAAAAGGTAAAACCGGTTTATTTAAGAATGTTTTTCAAAACACCTTTATTAGGGATATTTTTTATTTTGCTTATTTTTTGTTTTATACTGAATAAAAAAAGATTGCGTACTTTTATTTTGTTTATTTTTTTTAAATTGTGGTTGACTAAAAAACGATAACAGTTTTTTAAAATATACTACCGGTTTTTCCAATGTGGGTAGCTATTAAATAAAATTGTGATTAGGTCCCGTAAAGCCATTACCCACAACCGCTACATGTTAGCATCGACATGAAATTGTTTTCATCGTCGGACTTGATCTAATATATACACTTGAAGACTAAAGTAATTAAGTGGTGTACAATTTTGTGCACCTTTATTAAGAAGTCGGTGGAAACGTGTGTTGCATGACCCCGACAGATTTGAAAAACTTATGTGTGTTCCAAAAATGGAACTGCCAAACTGTACACTATATAGAACTCAAACTCAATGGTCCAATTAAGAGCAGATTAAAGTACGTTAACCAGAAATAGACACTTTTAGAGAATGCTGGGACCCAGACCTACATTAAATAAGGCTGTAGGCCATTAAGAAGAAAATATATAATGTTTTGGAAATTATTAAGCAAATAACAGTGGCTAATAAATGTGTTTGATCAGTTCCAAATAAACAACCGACTTTCGGAGTGTTTTTAACATATTAACCTATTATTAACTCTTTACTCATAACATTACCATTATGAACATATATTTATTTGTATATATGCTGCAGTGTGTTTACCCTACAACTTATACATAATAAAAACATTGCACCTCGTGTGAAATTAGCAAGAGAGTATGATGTGAGCTTGCATAAAGTACTCTTTTTAGTCATGCAATGCTCCGCCTAGCCGTGTTTGTGCAGTAGCATCGCTCAAATATATAACACCTGCAGTACGCATAGGAAAATGTGCTCACAAAATACTGTCGTCATTATTTTTTTTAGTAACACATATATATATATAAGTATATGTTTTTACCTGTGCATAGAAACCAATGATCGGCAAAGCTATCGCGCGCGAATTGCTCGTGAGCGACGCCGCCGCCGCTTTAAACGTATACATTCTGCGATCGTGATCATATATACAAAATAGTATATACTACATACATACATATTTATATACTTTGCAATAATTTTCTCGCGTCGCTCATCCCCTCTTCAACTAAATGGAATTAAGCGGTTTTCCAAACCAAGAGACGATCGACGACCCATTATTCATATAGTAAGACCAAATACTCGCGCCGATAACATTAGCTTATTGTACGTGAGTGCACTTGCAGGTAGCGCAGTATATTTTCGAAATATAGGTATATATATATTAAACTATACCATATTATAATAGAGCGGAGTCCGTACCGTGTCTTTTTTTAAATATATATAACAAAGTTTGGCCATTGTCCAAGTGATTTTATTGCCATAAGCAAATTTGGTTTGTTTTTTTTTTCAATCGATTCGTGTGTGCGTATCGTTTAATTCTGTATGGTTTCGCCAACGTGTTTAAAATACAACTAAGAAAACCCAAAATATTATCAAATATATTGTGAATCAATTTGAGGTGAAGTGCAGAAAACCTTACAACAGACTTGTGAAGAAAGAGGGTCCTGCATTACCTTTATACAGGAGCTGCTAATAACAGGTTGGATCATTAAAAATTCCATAGCTATAATATATTTTATTCTATAAAGTTGAAATACAAATAATGTTATGCACTGGAACACAAAAATAAAAACGTATGCTTTGTAAACGCCCTTCGACAAACCTTAGTGTGTGATTGTCTTAAACTGAACCTGTCCAACTCGTAATGATCATTTGAAGGTATACAAATACGTGACTGCCCTCAAATTACCCATTAGGCGGGCCTTTAAACTATATATTGTATAGTGTAATTAAGCGTATGTCAAATAATACTATATTTTATTATAATAAATAAAAATCACTCCAGGCAAGTTAGTATGCGACTGTAGACTTTAATAGCTCAAAACTTTTTACAGGTCAAACAGGCACAGACAACAATCGTATATGAATTTTTAAAGTGCTACATTTCAAAAATTAAAACACTGTTTAATCTCAAAACAAAGTTGTTTGAAGGATTTTTTTTAAAATAAAATTAAATATTTAAAATAAAAATATATATTTTAAAGCATTTTTGTGATAATAAATAATTAATTTTCTGAAGGACAATGCGTAAACTTAAAATTTTATAACTCATATTTTACATGGTAGTCTAAACACAATTAGGTTCTATTACGTGTCTGCGTTCGTTAATCTAAAATATTTAAAAGTATCCCACCTACGCTTACCCGATTATATATATAAAATGTATTATATACATACATTCAAACAACTTAGCAAAAGTATAGGTTATTATCTCATTAGATACCCAACTAGCGTTTGCGGCAACATAATGTTTTAAATTCGGCGCAGGAAAACCTTGGAGTCTTAGAACCACTAAAATATCTATAAACTAAATTAGTATGGTGTAAACGTTTTGTTACGTTTTAAAAACTAATAAATTCTTAACGTATTCTTCTGAATGTATACATTGTTATATTGATTATATTATTTATGATGTGTTGTGTAATGTTGTCTTATAAATATAAATTTCTTAGAACTATTCCATAACGGGGCTCAGCTGTCTGGTATATTTGTGGTTCTTGTGAAAGACAAGTGATGAATGAAACAATCTGAATGTCATAAGCTTCTGTTTAGGACAATTGCGTTTTACTGCAGTACTGCGGTTGTTATTAAATTTATAGAGAATTTAATTATTAAACTTATTTTTATTGTTTTGGGTTGTTAAGGTTGTTAGACTCTTGGATTGTGGTATGCTATATAAATTCAAATTAATAGTAAGGTCGAAACAAAAAAATGTAACGTATTTAATCATGTATTATAACAATGATAAATTTGTACATTATACGTGTGTTTTCTTTTGACAATACAATTGGATTCGCACAAAGAACAAAATAGGCCAAATTATGTTTAATTTTTATCCCAGCTGAAGATACGGGGTAATTTTTGTAGGAAAATGTACTTTGCATATATAATATATAATTTATAAATATATATATAAATATGTATATATACTTAAAATATAAATGCAAATAATTTGATTTAAAAGATTATTATTAAAATATATAATTAAAAATAAATAAATCATGTATTATTATAGTACAGACTACAGAGGCAGGATGTTATAATAAGGATAATATAATAATACATGTTTTATTTCTATTCGATTAAAATCTGCGGACCTATATAGTGTATTATGTAATACAGAGACATTACTCTACCAGCTGATATATTTCTATTATATTCAATTCACTTAACCACACATACTATTATTACTTAGCCAAACACGGGGTAGATAATTCTTCTCTAATGGCTGTATTCTTGCTGTATCTTGTATTCATTTAGAAGCCTAAATTATTATCATCTAAGTTTACTTTAAGGCAATTAAAACATAATTTTTAATTAAAAACTACTTAACATTAAACATTAGCTTTGGGAGAACTCTCTCTCTGTTCTACTTTCTACATGTTAATTCTTTGATGAACTTATATATATATATATATATATATTTGTTTTAAATATTTTTCTATTTAAAATAAAATAATAATTAATCGCGTTAAAAAATTAAGATAAATCATTTTCCAAAAATATATACATTACATATAATTCACCTTATCTTCCTAACATATTTTTGTGCTTCTTCTCTTTGATTGTTGATTGGTTTATAGCATTTACACAATAAAATTAAAACTCAATCATCCCAATTAACAGATTGTTTATATTTTACATATCACTTTTATTATATTATATACACATGATCTGATGACGCCGAGAGCTGGCATTTACATGATTGACAGTTCCAAGTGATTTATTTACCTCTGAGAGCCGGCCACACATTTATAATCTTTTTTGTATTTATAATTCATAGTGCACTTGTATGTAATATTTTATATACGTATATTCATACGTTATATACGCACATGTACATACAATGTAACGATCGTGACCCATATATATTTCGAGTGCATTTGCATTCGAGCCATTAACTTCAAATGTCATTGTTTCATTTGCTCAACTGACACAAATGACTTTAAGAAACGAGCGCATTTAAGTATTCCGCCGAATGCTCGCGAATTTGGATATTGCACATTTGCATACACAACACATTAAAGCGCACGCGCCGGCACTTTATTTATATGTATACTATATATATATACAAAAGTTATATTTGATCGCGAAAAAATGAATATATACAATTTTAATTGTTTGTATATGCAATAAGGTCGGAACAATTACTATAGGGTCATAAAACGTTTGATCATATATTTTTTGGAAAATGTATTATTAAAAGTATTGACAATTTAATTAGATAACCAGATATGGTTATTAACAGTTGATGTTTTATTTATTCTTGACATAATTGCCTCAAGACTCCTGTAAAAGGCTAAATGAACAAATGCAAGTTTGGTTTAGACGAATCGATTTAGGCAACATTTAGAAATTATTTTCAACCCACAATAATTAATTCAATTGGACTTTAAGCAATAAATTTGCTAAAATGGGAACGAAAAAAACGGCGATAAAGTGGGTGATTTAGAAAGCTTGATTTATAACTTTTACTCAGATGGCTTATCATACCTACAAAATCCTTATTAAAATTATCAATCTCATGAAAATACTTCTCTATAGTGTACACACAACCAGTTATTATCTATTATCCAGGAGGCATTATATAAGTGAAGATATTGTATCATGTCTTAAATACCAAACTTTGTGATGTTTTGGGGTGTATATGATATTTCTAGAATTATCCATAACGAGTCTTAAATGTAACAGTAAGACTGCCGAATAATGGCAATCTCAAACACTGCTATATTTCTAAATTTAAATGTATTATATTATATATTATACTATTACATGCAATATAGCTAAATTAAAATTTATAATTTAACTACTACAAACATAATTATCCTGCAGGACTTTCTTCCCATCCTAGGAAAAATCTAAAAAATTATAAACTTTATTATCTGAGTCTTTACTGTATATGATAAATGTGAGCCTTTATATATAGATATATAAATATATATATTATTTTTTTAGAAATACCCATTTAAAAAAAACAATTCGTAGTATATTTACAATAAACATATGTATACATATATATTTATATAAATGTGCTCATACTTATATTTAATTTAAAATCATAATAGAAAAGATCTTTGGAAATACCTTGCTTACGAGAATTCGATAAAATTTATTTATATGTGGTCTAGTCGTCCACATTGACAAGCACAAATATATTAGCATTTCTGAATAAATATTTAGTATTTATCGATAACAAACACATACGTATATTTGATACACGATATTCACGTAGATAAACTTAAATTTTGATTTGCTAAATACTCACAAAATACATACAACATTTACTATATAAACCTTATTTGTCTTGGACTGATGCCGTTTAATGTCTTACAATAAGATTTATTTGTCAAAAATGTGGTTCTTTTACATATTTTTCACAATCAGTTAAATTATATGAACAGGTTTTTTATTTCCACAATCCGTTCCAGTGGTTTGTAGGTTGTTTTGAGGCATCTCTAATTGCAATTACATTAATAACATAAACGTTAATGGGTAATCATAAAATTGCTTTATTACTTTATGTGGATTATTGATGTACCGGAACATCCGTATATATAAATTACTACTTATATATTTTATTTTTTTTATTTATATGAATTCATTTATATACATTTATATTGCATTAGATATTTCTTTTTTTTGACGTGTTTGAATCATTTTTAAAGTTTTTTAGATACTTAAGATAACCCTAAACATGACCAAACATAACCAAAACCTTTTTAAATAAAGTTTTTTTTGTATGATTTTCATCTCTCTTAAAATTATGTTAAAATCGATAAAAAAAATGTGATTCAAAAGATATATAATACGAATAATAATACCAATGTACTCAATGAAAACAATTATTGTAAGATTTATTTTTATTATATAAATTCTATGTAAATTTATTGATTTGTTACTACTTTAATGCATTGCAGAAATCATGTTATATTATAATTCATACAAATTACAATACTGTTTACAAATATATTATAATATTTGTTATTTTATCAAATACAACGCATAATATAATTGCACCTTTTTTAATTATATATTTGTTTCCTTTGAATGATGTCATAATTTTATTTGACTTTTAGTAATATTATTAAAAATACAATTTTAGGTTTCCTTTTATATTATATGAAAGTCCAACCTAATTGGAATGCATTAACAGATGTATCGAATGCCTACGTGTTTGCATTTACCACCACTGCTTAATCTTGCGTGCACGATCGCAGCTGAATTCCATAACAATTTATGTCACGTTAGTCTAGAACTTAGAATATTTAATAGATATGCATTGTCCTCGAATTATTATAATATTTATTGTGTATATATGTACGTTTATTGGTTTATTGTATTTAGTGTGTATTAGTTATTTTGACTATGAAATTATAAATCAGACTATAATTTGCGATTTACGGTATATATTCTAATATTGAGATCAAAATGGTGATCTATATGATATTATTATATACCAAATTGAAAAGTTTATTTACTTTATAATATAAACATACTGGCTTCTGCGTATTTATTCCAAAACTCGGATTTAGTGTATTTCAGGGCAAACCCTTGTTTGTTTGGAAAATAAATAAATACTTGAAGGTTATAAAAATCTGAATGTTGTTTATCACATAATATTTGGTTACATTATTGTCTGTACAAATATATACATTTTTAATATTTTTTTTTTAAAACGCATTATTAATCGTAAAGTAACTTATTTCAAAGAAAGTTTCTCAGAAGCAGATAGGTATAAGCTTGACCACAACATACTGGAGACAAACATAAAACATTGTTGCTGCCTTCAACCTCAATTCGAAAATGTGCCCATTTACTTTTATATACACACTATATATTTTTATAAAACAATTTATTTTTATTTATTTTTTCGCTAAAATACGAAATTTTTAACGAATTTATTTTCTGATACAATATTTTAGAATGTACTACGATTGGCCGAAACACGATTGGCCGAATGATACGATTGGCCGAATCACGATATGCCGAATCTCGATTGGCCGAATGATACAATTGGCCGAATTTAAAGGTAAAA